>JAQZBX010002454.1:0-71931 GCA_029593785.1 Cabassous unicinctus
TTAAGTGCTACTCTTCCAGAAACATGTTTTTTTAAGAATAAAATGTGTCTTGGGCAACAAGCCATATTTTCAGTCTCCTAAATCCTTTCCTCTAAATACCACTTGATGGGATTCTGGAGAAAGAATGTTCCATCCTTGGACTAGTTTTGGACTTTTGGGGAGAACTGTAACTCTTGCCTGACACTGGAATTTCATTCAGGGACAAAATTAAACATTTCTTTATGGGATACACTCTAATGGTCAGCAATTATCTGGGCCCTTCCCAAAGATCCCAACTTGATCCCACAGTGAATCTTACTCACACATTATATGTGGTAACACAAAAGGAAGTATTCTCTAAACTGTAAAGTACTACAAATATAAGTATTGTTATATTTCTCTCATTATATATTTTTCATTCCTATTAGGAACTTCCTGACAGAATGGATGTCATTTCAGTCCCTGAATTCACCAGAGCACAAGCAGTTCATTTGTGATCTTAATACTTTATAGCCATGATCAGAGTCAATTACTCTACGTGATAGACTGCCCACTTAGTTATCAATATTAACTATTAGGCTTGCCACAGGCCTTCCATGAAATCCCTGAATCAAATCAATCCAGACTATCCTTAGCTATCAAGGATTGATTTACAACTTTTTTAAAAAATGTTTTTAATAAGATTCCCTAAACAATTGGGGAAATGTGAATGTGGAATTGGTATTAGATAAGAAGAAAATGTGTTTACATGGAAGGTGGAGATCCTTGACTGTAAAAATCAAGTGGCAGATGTGCCTTGACTCTGAGTAAAGGTGAGAGGAACACAGTTACAGCCACATTCAGCTCGACTGGTAAACTTGTCCAGATTGAACATGCTTTGGCTGCTGTAGCTGGAGGAGACCCTTAAGTGGGAATTAAAGCTGCAAATGGTGTGGTGTCAGCAATTGAGAAGAGTCATAAGTCCATTCTGTATGATGAGCTAAGTATACACACCGTGGAACCAATTACCAAACATAGAGGTTTGGTGTACAGTTGAATGGGCCAGATTACAGAGTGCTTGTGCACAGAGCTTGGAAACTAGCTCAGCAATATTATCTTGTTTACCAAGAAGCCATTCCCACAGCTTAGGTGGTATAGACAGTAGCTCCTCTGATGCAAGAATACACCCCAGTCAGGTGGTGTTCATCCATTTGGAATCTCTTTACTTATTTGTGGTTGGAATGAAGGACGGCCATATTTATTTTACCCAGATCCATCTGGTGCTTACTTTGCCTGGAAAGTCACAGCAATGGGAAAGAACTATGTGAATGGGAAAACTTTCCTGGAGAAAAGATATAATGAAGATCTGGAACTTGAAGATGCCATTCATACAGCCCTTTTAACCCTAAAGGAAAGCTTTGAAGGGCAAATGACAGAAGATAACATAGAAGTTGGAATCTGCAATGAAGTGGGATTTAGGAGGCTTACTCCAGCTGAAGTCAAGGATTACTTGGCTGCCATAATGAAGTGACTGAATAATCTGGAATTTCACATGATCTATGTACTTAAACATGTTTAAAGTATGTATTTTTTGTAGACTTTTTGAATACTTATTTCTATATGGTTTAATGGACTGATGTTTTTAAAATAACACTTATCAATCATAATAAACTGTTAACCACCACCCCCCCAAAGCAAGTGGCAAAATAGCAAGGTGAGATCTAGTTCTTGGACACGTGCATACTTGAAAGAGGATCTGCAAGGATACACAATAAATGGTTGGCAGAGATTATCTCTAATTAATAAAAAAGTGTTTTTACTTCCTTATTTTTTGCTTATTTGTATGTTGTTACTTTCTATAATACACACATACTATGTTTATAATAAAAGATTATTTTCAATTTTAAAAAATGCCTTTAGTTTTAAAGCTTTAGACCTTTGCATTTCCTGGTTCTGGCCAGGTACAATATTCAGAGTAAAATAAAACCCACTAGAAAGCCAGAAATATGGGTACAACATCTTCCTAAGTAAGGAATATAGATTTTTTTTAAATATGGGGAAAAGTTGCTCTTGCAAGATTCCTTGCCCAAGTTTGCCAGTTCAAAGGCTTAACACATTTTACATACGATTTTAATAATAAATAGATTTTAGGGTGTTTACTCAAACCAAACCCATACTCTGATCATTTTTATTCTGTCCATCATTAATCAAAATTTCCCAAAGAAAGTCTCCAGGCTGCAACTTTATATCCTAGTATCTATTTATAGTATTCCCTTTAAAATATAGCAACTAAATAGTCTAGTAGTATTTAAGATTTTTTTTATACTTTGGTAACCCTGAAGTATTTATCTGTTTTAATTAAATATAAAGGTAAATTATTCCTGACTGTTTCAGTTGTAATGATTCCAAAGCAGCTATTATTTACCTGGGCAACAGTCCTCAAATTAAAATAATTCTCTGCTTCAGCTTTGGGCTCCATGCTGCTAGTCCTTATGTTTAACAGATAGGTTGTAACAGATCCAAAACCACCATGGGCCAAGAAGTAAATAACCATTTTCAAAAGTATAATTATATACTGTATTTATATTATAGTCAGAGATATGATGATCAGGTAAATAATTAAAAGTGACAGATCTAAAACCAAACACAATGACTCCCAAGGAAACAAAAATCACTTTTACGTCACCTTTCAGACAGTACACACAAGTGGAGAACGTTATTTTTTTCTAGTTCCAAAAGAAAAAGTTGTATAGAAATAATTACAAAGCTCCCCCTCTACCTTCCAAATTAAAGGTTTACTCCCAGAAAAAAGTTAAAATCTTTTAAGCCAATATTAAATGCACAGTCTTCAATGTTGATAAAGGATTTCCCTGCTTTTAACAACCCTTACTATTATATAAGATTTAAAAACCAGAAAACAGAAAGACTGTGTGTTTTTCAGAGTAAGATGGGGAATTTGGGGGAAGATATGACTGACTCTTCTACAAGACTGCTGGGTCTTTGAATTCTATCCATATTAAAAATAAATGGGGGCAGGGGGGAACAGATGTGGCTCAAGTGATTGGGCTCCTGTCTACCATATGCGAGGTCCAGGGTTCAATTCCCGGGGCTTCCTGGTGAAAGGCAAGCTGCCCGCGTGGCGAGCTGGTCCAAGCAGAGAGCTGGCCCACGTGGAGTGCTGGCACAAGCAGAGTGCTGGCGCGTACAGGAGTGGTGGCCTGCCCAGAGAGCTGGAGCAGCAAGATGACACAATAAAAAGAGACACAGAGGACAGACAATAAGAGATGCAGCAGACCAGAGAACTGAGGTGGCACAAGAGATTGAGTGCCTCTTTCCCACTCCGGAAGGTCCCAGAGTCAGTTCCCTGTGCCACCTAAAGAGAAGACAAGAAGACACACAAGAACACACAGAGAGCAGACAGCAAGCACAAAAACAACAAGGGGGCGGGGGGATAAATTAAATAAATAAATAAATAAATAAATAAATAAATAAATGGGGGAAGTGGATGTGGCTCAAGCGATTGAGCGCCTCTCTCCCACTCCGGAAGGTCCCAGGATCAGTTCCCGGTACTGCCTAAAGAGAAGACAAGCAGACAGAGAACACACAGCGAAAGGACACAGAGAGCAGACAACGAGGGGGGAAGGGGAGATAAATAAATAAATCTTTAAAATAAAATAAAAAATAAATAAATGGGTCAATGTAATTCTGGTTCTGTTATGGCAGTATGAGCCCACTATAGCCTATCCCTCCCACTGATTACAACTAAAAAATCTGACCAAAATATGAAGGGAAAAAAAACTATCTAAGGATTATAAAAAATAAACCTAAACAGAAAAATTTTAGGTGGGAGGGCAAGGGAAGAGTAAGGCATTTCACATTATTTTTTTATTTTCTCATGCAGCTTTGTCTTAAGAGCAAGCCCCAATGGCAGAGCAGTGTGGCCACACCGACAGCTAAGATTCCAATAGAAACATGTCTTTCTGACCAGAGAAACCAGAAAAAGTTGACCCTCTGACACTGAGAAAATGGGAGAAATCTCAGAGCTAGAGGAAAGGATCCTTTAATTCTGGGTAGGAATCTTCACAAATCTCAGTCTAACCTCTGAGCCAAGCATACAAGGCATAGGCTTTGAAAATTGAACTGAGATATGAACCACCCACTCTCAGACTAACCCCTGAACTACACATATGCAGGACAGACCCAAGGCAGCTCAGCAAAGGTTTAGATAATTGAACTAAGATTTAAATCACTGCCCACAGTAGGTGAGCAGAACTTAGAGTCAGAGCCTAACTGAGTTGATTGCCTGCTAAAACAAAAACATCAACAGGATGTTGATGCTGAGGAATATAAAAGGACTCAGAATCTACACAATATAACATTCACAATGTTCAGAATACAATCTAAACTTACTTAACAACCAAAGAAATTGGAAAAATGTGACCAATTCTCAGAGAAAAACAATCAAAAGATGCTAATCCCCAAATGATCCAGATATTGAAATTATCAAAGACATAAAGGAGCTATTATAGCTATGCTCTGTAAGTTAAAGGAAAACACACTTGAAATGAAAAGTTAAAAATTTTCAGTAGGAAATAGGAACTATTAAAAAAAAACGGAAATTTTAGAAATGAAAAAATCCAATGTTTGAATGTTTTTTTAAAAATTCACTAGATAAGCTCAATAGCAGAATGCAGATGACAAAAGAAAGATTCAGTTAAAATGTAGAGCATTAGAAATTACCCAAATTAAAGAACAGGGAGAAAATTAACAAATCCTTCCAAACCTTTAGGACAATATCAAAAGGTCTAAGAGTCACATAATTGGAATTTTACAAAACAACTACTAGAACTAGTTTGCTAAATGGATTTAGCAAAACACAGGATTTAAGGTTAATACACAAATATCAGTTTATTCTTCTATACCAGCAGCAAACAAATAGAAAAATGAAATTTGAAGTAGCATTAAAAAACAAAATACCTAGGAATAAAAGATGTCCAAGGCCTCCACATTAAAAACTATAAAACATTGCTGAGAAAAAGTAAAGAAGACATAAATAAAAACGATTCCATATTTAAGATGGCAATTCTCCCTATATTGATCTATCGATTCAACGTGATCCCAATCAAAATCTCAACAGGCATTTTTTTTGTTTTTTGTAGAAATTGATAACCAGATTTTAAAATGTATATGATAATGCAAAGAATCTAGAATAAACAAAGAAATGGAGGACGAGGAAGAGGAAAAGAAGGAGGGGAAGAAGCAGCAGCAGCAGAAAAAAGTAGTTGGAGGAGGAGGAGGAGGAAAAAGAAGAATAGGAAGAAGGAGAAGGAGAAGAGGAGAGAGCAGCAGAGAAGGTGGCAGAGAAGGAAGAGGAGGAGGAAGAGCTGCAGCAAAGTCATAGGACTTAATCTACCTGATTTCAAGATTTACTATAAAGCTACAGAAATCAAGACAGTTTGGTATTGGTGAAAAAAAGACATAACAGATCAATGAAATAGAAGAGAGTCCAGAAATAGACCCACATACATATAGTCAATTGTTTTGATAAAGGTACGGAGGCAGAAGGGAAAGTCTTTTCAACAAATAGTGCTGGCAACTGTATATCTGTATGGAAAAAAGTGGAACATCTACCTTTACCTCACACCATATACAAAATTTAACTCAAAATAGGTCACTGACCTAACATGTAAAACCTTAAACTATACAACTTCTAAAAGGAAGTATAGAACACTGCTGGTAGTAATGTAAATGGTACAATGAGTTTGGAAAGCAGTTTGGCATTTTTTTTTTATTTGTAAAGAAGCTTTAGATTACATAAATGTTACATAAAAAAAATAGGGGATTCCCATATGCCCCACCCCCATCCCCCTCCCACTTTCCCACATTAACATTTTTCATTAGTGTGGTACATTTGTTACGAATGATGAACACATATTGAAGCATTGCTACTAAGCATGGACTACAGTTTACATTATAGTTTACACTCTGTCCCGCACAATTTTGTAGGTTATGACAAAATATACAATGGCCTGTATCTTTCACTGCAATGTCATGCAGGACAACTCCAATTTCCCAAAAATGCCCCCATATTACACCTATTCTTCCCTCTCCCATCCCTCAGAACCTCTGGTGGCCACCACCTTTATATCAATGATAAGAGTTTTTCCATTGCTAGAATAGTAAGTCTATAGCAAAATAATAATAAATCTACTTTAGTCCATTGTTCATTCCCCAATCTTCAGGATTTGGGGATGGTGATGCCCACACTGCTTCTAATTGAGAGAGCTTGGATCCCATGGAGCAATCTTGCATATACTCTCTGTTCCTTGGGATGGGTGTTGTCCATCATCATCTCCTTGTTAGTTGTCCTGGGTGAGTCCAATGAACTGGAGTAGGTGTTGCAACTCTGCTGAGACTCAGGAATCAACCAGCACATGAATGGACCAAAGATTTAAGTCTCTGGGACACATATTTAACAAGTATAGTGCTAATTACTGGTTCAAATAAAAGGGGTAGAAGAGCCATGTGTAGGGAAACTATAAAAGTCTAACTCTGTTACACTGGGGAGCATAAATTCCAAACTAAGGCCCACTGACAGGGTGCTGGATTCCTGAGCTTGTCTGCCCTCTTATACTGTTTAGATGTCTCTAGAACGCTCAGGAGCCCCACTGTTTGAGGCACTGTTTACTGTGGCAGTCAATGAGATCCTGCTGAGACATGTATAAAAGTAACCTGTGGAATGACCTCCCGACTCAATTTGAAATCTCTTAGCCATAAAAACTCATTTGTATTTAATATTTCCCCCTTTTGGTCAAGGTCTTTTTCCAGATGCATTGCTGGTTGGCACTTGGTAATAATTCCCTTGGTGCCAGGGAGGCTTATCCCCAGGAGTCATGTCCCACTCCAGAGGGAAGGCAATGTGTTTATATGCTGAGTTTGGCTTACAGAAAGGCCACATTTGAGCAACAAGGAAACTTTCAGGAGGTAACTCTTAGGCAATATATAATACTAAGCTAAGTTTCATTTCACAAGAAAAGGTTCATAAGTATAATCATCAGTATCAAAGGTCTGGCGTAATGGTCTGTCTATCTTCACTAGGCACCACCCATGTACCCAGAGGAGTTTTGCTGTTCTATTAGAGAATGCAGCAGGATGGGAATTCAATATTCTTTCGGTTTTTGTGTGGGTCTCCACCAACCGAGACAATGCCCCGTGAACACTTGAACATATTCATCTGCCTTAGAGGCAAGCCCCAGGTGCCACCCTCCCCACACATCTCCCCATCACCAACACCCCACACCAGTGATCTTCCCCTGCCAGAGTTGTGACCCTTTTGTGATCCAAAACTTCTCCAAAAATGAAGCCAAAAAATAACCAAATTAAACTAATAAGAAAATAAAATAATAATTTTAAAAATAACAAATAAAATACAAAAATAAAAATAATTTGAAATAAATTTTTTTTATATATTGTGTCTTTCATCACTGTAAGATCTGTTATCTTGTATGCGCAGTGACAATTTCTTCTGTATGTTCCCCCAATGTCTTATTTTTTTTTCATTTTATCTTCAAAGAAGCTTTAGGTTACAGAAAAGTCACGTAGAAAATATAGGGGATTCCCATATACCCAACACCCTCCTCCTTTTCCATTCTCCTCTATTAATAACATTTTACATGTGGATGGTACATTTGTTACAAATGATGTACAAATATTGAAGCATTGCTACTAACCATGGTCAATGGTTTACATTATGGTTTACATTTTGCACCATACACTCTTATATGCTTGGTGAAATTTAAAATGGCCTGTATCCGTTATTGCAAGATCATGCAGAACAATTCTAAAAATGCCCTATGTTCCATCTATTCTATACTTCCCTCCCCCTCCCCTTGGAACCTATGGTAACCACTAAGTTTCAGTTTTTTGAAGAGTAAGGTTCACTGTCACTTGCAATAATATTCAGGGCTTTACATACTGGTCTGTTTTCTTTTATTAGGCACTGGCAGTTTCTTAAAAAGTGAAATATATGCCTACCATATGACCCAGGCATTCCACTCCTAAGAATTTACCCAAAACAAACCAAGATATATAGCCCCCACAAAAATCTGTGTATAAGTGTCCACAGCAGCTTTATTACCCCAAACTGGAAATAACCCAAATGTTTATCAACAGGTAAATGGAAAAACAAACTGTGGTATATGCACACAAAGGAATACAACTCAGCAATCAAAAGGAATGGACTATTGCATTAAACAACATGGATGGATCTAAAAACCATTATGCTGAACTTAAAATTTCAGGAAAAAAAAAAAAAAAAAGAGTACATACTGTTTCCATTTATATATAATAGTTGAAAATGCAAAGTAATCTATAGTGATGGAAAGCAGATCAGTGGTTGCTTGGGGACAGGGGCAGCAGGAGAAAAGGATTACAAAGTATCTCAAAGAAACTTTTGAGAGTGACAGAAAATGTGTTATCTTAATTGTTGTGATGGTTTCACAGGTATATATATATATATCAAAACTGATCAAATTGTAACTTTAAATATGTGCAGCTTATTGTACAACTGTACTTCAATAAAGTTGTACCCCAAAAAAGGGGGAAATAGAGATCCAACTTATTGGCAAAGGCAACAGATGGTGCTATGGTTCCTGTTTCCAGCAATACAGTGGACTAGATAACCTGTTCTTCTCATTATGGAACACTCAGAATGCTGGGTCAACTATTAACAAATATCATTTTAAGCATATAGCTGACTTCACTAGAAAGAAAGGCACCCAAGTTTGGAGAGTTGCTGGAGAAGTTGCTGGTCTCTTAAGCAACGGGTTTTGGTTTCAACAGTCACTCAGGGACAAGGGCTTGACCCTCACAAGGTAGGATTTGATAGTGAGACTCCCCCATATTTCTGGGATCACAGAAGGACTCAGTGAAAAGTTAAATCAGGATAAAAATCCTCTTGCTGACCCAGGATGAAAATAAGGCAGCTTGTCTGCCTTGGTACAGGCTCTGAATGAGAGAAAAGGTCTCCCCTGAAAACTTTTAACTACAGCCTATCCTCATGTGAGTTTGGGAATTGAATTTATATTACCTCTGTATCCAAGAAACTCGAAATATATAAATTACTTTAAAAAGTGGTCCAGCCTAGAAATATTCGAGGCAACTGGGATAAAAAAGAACAAAACTTCTCTGTATGGAAAAACCCTTAGCCAAGTCCCACAGTATTCCCACGATAACACATCACTGAAAGTGAGCTCACAATACAAAATGTGAGAAAACTAGTATGGAAATATGTGTGAAAATGTATAGCACTTAAGTCACAATTTTGTTGCTAAGCATTGGAATTTTTCTAAGCAAGGCAAATTCAAGTAATCTATAAAATTGGTGTCTTTTTTCTCAGTGAAGCAATACTTGAAATCCCATTAAAAAGAATGGGAAGATTATCCACCATGCAGGTTCACGAAATGAAGGAAGCAAGTCATGGAATAATATATATAGTTTAGACCATCTTTTTTTTAAAAGAAAAACTACCAAGGTTATACATTGTACGCACACATAACGGTATGGAAATAACTACATCAAACTTACAGAAGAACAGATTTGGAGAGGACTAAAGGGGACGAGTTTTAAACACCTATATATTGTTGAGATATTTTTCTTTTGCAATAAGCATTTGTAATTTTTTACAATAAAGAAAAACATTCTAAAGAATTCTTTTGTTTGTTACAACAATAGCAGCTGTTTTGTCATGGAAAATAATGGACAAAGCCCAGTTTTCCAAGTGCTGTACAACTGCTATAGCAAAGTCAAGTAATAGACTTGGAGGAGGATAAGCCTTCGAAAATCCTGTTTTTCACACGTCTCTTAGTTTGGTATTCTTTCACCTACAGTGTAATTATTCAGAAGCTGGTTTTCAGAAAGTGTCCCCTTCAGAGAATAATGCTCATTGAGAACAACTTGGAAATGATTCAAGAACTGACTGCAGGTCACAAATGCCTTACACAATAAATTTTATAGTCATGCCCCAGAGATCAGATCACAGCATTAGAAAAGGTGGTGAAATCATCCCCTCACTTGCGCTTGGTTCACATTTAGTCAGATAATAAAAGAATTTCTAGCCAATGTAGAATGACTTTGTAAAAACATATCAATACTAAAATAGACAACATTTTGAAGAATTGAGTTGCTTTGGGATACCTTGCTAAAAGGACATCTTTATAAGCCACAGGGAGAATAATTTGCTGTGTTCCAAGGACAAAAGCCTTGCTAAAGATAAGAGGTATGTAAAACACAGGAAAAGAGAAAAATTCCACGACCAAACCAAAAAATGGGTAGTTAAGCCCCAAACGAAGAATTTAAAAAAAGGTAGTTAAGAGATTTTCATTGCATTAAAAGTTATCATCTGAATTAGCCTTTGAAAATTTCATTTTAATTAAATATATTACAGTCTACATATCTGAATTATGAGGCTGAACTGATTCTATTGTTTGCTTTAAACAAAATATATTCTACTGGTCATATTTGAGGAAAGTTGAGCATGAAACAGGAAAATGACTGCAACTGATTATAACATGCCAAATAAATAAAAATCTGAGTCCATAGTGATATTCAAAAGACAGAAAGGAGAAAAAACTACGAAAGTTCTATTTTTGTAGAAGAGTGCCAGCTAATAAAAGTAGAAGAGAAGATATTTCAAAAACTACCATTTTGTACCCTCCAAAGCAGTAACCAATTTGAGCAAAGATCAGGAATATATGCTAAAGCTATTAAGTGAAAGGTTGTTAAGGAATCCACACACTACCAAAGAATTACCCACATATACCTACAAATACCAACCATTTGCAAAAGGAAAAAAAGAAAAAAAAAACATATCTTCATAATGGAGAAATCTGGTGCACACCAACTTAGCCAAGTGATCATTCAAATTCAGTAATGGTGGAGCAACCTGATATTATATGGTTCTTTATGTAGAGCAATACAAAGTACACATCACCACTGAAACCTTGCCAAGAATGTTTACCCTGAATCAAATGAAGGCTTACAGAGTTTACAGGAAACAGAGGGGCTAGAATATGTCAAAGAACAACATAAGAAAACAACAAAATACAGAATATGGGCCCTTTACAAGACAACTGTCTTGAATTCTTCAAAAAGTCAATGTCATTTTTTTTCTAAAGTAGGAAGACTAGCCTAAACTAAAAAAAAACTTTTAAAGCAACCTAATAACCAACTGCAATGCACAAAACTTGACTGGATCCTGGATGGGGGAAAACATTTTTAAATATTTGGAACAAACCATCTGAATTTAGATTAAATATTTGATATTTTAAATTGTTAATTTTCCTAGGTGTTATCATGAATTGGGTGTATAGAATTTCCTTGTTCTTAGAAACTATATGCTTAAGTTTTTAGGGTGAAATTTCATGATGTCTGTAATTTATTTTAAAATGGTATAGGATTATATGTGGAAGTGGAGGGAGAACCACCAGTATCAGTTTTGACCTACAAAACCAGCAAAATAGTTTAATCTAATGCATACATATAGAGAGTTAAAGCAAACACAGCAAAATGTTAGCAAATGTTTAATCTAGGTAGTGGGTATACAAGGTTTATTGTACTATCCTTTCAACTTTCCTATATGTTTGAAATTTTTTATAATAAAAGGTTAGAGGAATTCTTCTCAGAAATGCTTTCTAGAAAAGACACCTATCAATTTTACCTTAAATTTTAAAGTTCTTTAACTATTTTAAAGTGGTTCACTTTTCCACAATTGCTTACTCATCATACATCCCAATAATACTCCTAAAACCTGCCTCAATTATTGCAAATAATATTCTAAAGCTAGAATAGACCTAATATAAATTTCACAGATAACACCAATAATCAGCACAAAATTTAAAGGTATAAACATCTAGTTTTATACCAAAAGAACAAAGTTAACAGCAGTAAAACAAATTGTTTATTACAGCATATACTGTGTTATATTAAATTTACACAATGATATATAAAATCACATACTGCTTATATCATACAAAAATTTAACAACAGGAATATCAAAACAAATACTACTCATGCACAAAACATGCATATATTGTTTTTTAAAAAGCAACTTTACACAATACCGTTTATCAAAAAAAATTTTTTTAATTTTAAAAAAACCCTTCCAAGACAGGGTCAGTGGTCCAATCTGGACTGGATTGCACTAAAAGGCTGGGACCAATGCTTAGTTGGCACAATGCTCAGCAAGCAATCTTAGGTTGGATCAAAGGGGTTACTTCGTTAGGAGTGAATTTCTCTGTACCCAAGAACCAAAATTTTATTACAAGGGCAAGTCCTTCCAAGGAGGAATAATTGCATCTGCTGCAAATTCGGGAAGGAAAAAAAGGCATCTAAATGTTGAATAAATGACCCTAGAATGGGATTACAGTAACCCGGGCCTAGGCACCAAAAGTGAATCCTTTTATCATGGGCCTCCCCACGCAAGTCACCATCTCTCTCGATTTAAGCTCTGCTTTACAAGTTGTGCGTACAGTGAACAGAAAAGAATGGGGAAACATCTGAGAACTGCTGACTATCTAAAACATTATAAGAAAATAATGGCTGCCCCTCGTACCTACTTCACACAATTTTAAGTGATATTCCCCGCCCCCCAAGAAGAAAACCCTCGTGGAAGCATTGCCCGAAAGAACCAAGGGGCAAAAGTATGTCCTAAAATTCCATCCACCTGACCTGAAGATCAAAAAGAGCAATAAAACCTGCAGAAAATACTAAAACCTATACCTGGACAGAAGCTCAGGAAATTTAAAATAAAAATTGGCTGATAATTACAAAATTCATTCAACATCACCATTAAAACCCAATATTTACTTCTAACTAGCACAACCTTTCTTTACCGTCCATGTGATGAAGATGAAACATAATTTACTTTGATTTTATCTTTTAAAAAACAAAAACAAAAACAAGAAAAACATCCCGTAAAAGTACTACACAAAAACTAAGACACCACTTTTTTTTTCTGTGACTTTCTACACCAACGATGTTACTCAAACCGTTGTCATCAGTTTCAAAGAGCCGGACCTAAAGCGGAGGATTTTCTTCTTGAGATTATGTGACGCCTTAATTTTAACAAAGGTTTTTGTGGGGTTGTTATGAAGGTCCGGGGCTGTGACCGTTTGAATGGGGAGAGTTTGAACAAACTGGGACCAAATTAATCCCCCACTTTCTTCAGAGTCACTGGTGGTTGTGCTCTCCCCCACAAACTCCCCCTCGCTCACGCTGGACTCACTGTCCCCAAAGCAGTTTGTGGTGTAATTGCTCTGCTCGTCCTCGCTGGTGTCCACCACGGTGGAGTGGAACAGCGACTCACACTCAGCGGAATACTCGGAGTCACTAGCTACATAAGCATACGGACTGGCGTAGGGAAGAGGGACTGGCGCTGCGTACACACCCACGTTTTCCCGGCGATTTCTCCTAGCTCTTCTCAAGGCTTCTTCATAGGAAATCTCGGCCGATGACTTCCACCGCCGATAATCAGTTCGCTTATGTTTAGGTTTGGCCACAACCGCATCCCGTCCGTGGCCGTGGGGCTTGTTCACAGCCCTGTGACCCCCACCCAGGGGCCTGCTGGGAAGACCCGCCTCAGGCTGGGCGTTCCCGCCCCTCCTCCCCTTGGAAGAGGCCTTCTTGAGTTTCTTATTTGTATCCAAATCATCCGGAAACCGACATTTCTTGCCCACTACGCGGGTTCTCTCCCTCACAGTAGGCAATCCGTTTTCCACCCCATGAAGGGCCTGCATTCTGTGCTTAAGGGTTGAGTTTTTCGGGATTCCCACGTTCTTGTTGCCCCGGTGAAGCCTGACGCTGGGCTGCTGCTGCCCGGGGATGAACTGAGCGTTGACCAGGTGCCCTTCCTCTAGGCTTTGGGAAGAGCCCTCGCTTTTGAGATCCAAGGCAGGCCTCTCTTCCACAGGGAGAGCTGAAGACAGGAGCGAAGGAGAAGCAGGAGGAGGAGCTGCCGGAAGAACAACCTGCAGGCTATTTTTCTGTGACATCTTTTTCAGTGGCTGGACAATTTTGTTGTCTTGCAGAGGGACAGGGACTCTCCCAGGGCTCTCTTTTGGAGAGGCAGCTGAGATCTGACTGCTTTCTTTAGGGAACTCCCCTGTCATAGGAATGGGACACCGAGCATGTTCTTGGGAGGCTGGTTTGACATTTTTTGGTAGATGCTTACTTTGAAGTTCAGTGGCAGTACCTGGCGAGGATCCCTCTGGTGGGAGCAACCTCTTGCTTTCCAGTTCTACCTTTGATTCTTTTGACCACTGCTTCCGTGGGGAGAATGTCCCATTGTCCAAAGAGGGTATTCCGCCAGAGGGCACACACGCCTGTTTAGCATTCTTAAGGGTCATACCACTGCCCTGTGAGCTGCCACCAGTCACTCTGACACAAATGCTTCCATTCCTCAGAAGCCCTTTAGGGGGGTCAGCGTTCACACTGGTTCTTGGTTTGTTGGTCCTTACAGGGTGGGTTTTTTTCTGGACAAGGCTCAGAATGTAGCCATCCATTTTCTTACTGGATGAAGGATGAGAAGCAGACCACAAACTGCTTGGAGATGGTAAGGAGCTGTCTGTTTTGATGGAGTCTAGCTCAGATCTGACGCAAATGTCATTGGCATGGTTAACAAGCCTCTCCTCTTCCCTCAGAGGGTTGCCCGTCAGAGAAAGAAGAAACATCGGGCTCTGCACAGCCACGGCATGAAGCGGACTGGGATAGCGATATATATCATTCCCGTTTTTAGACACCAGATCACACTGGTACTTGGGGTTCACATCTGCAATGACATCAAGGGGATTAAATTGTAGTGTAGAGAGGGAATGGCAAACTGCCCCTGAGGCCTGGTCTTCACAGTGGCCTTCTTTACACTCCAACCATCCTATGATATCTGAAAAACATTTAAAGGTATACTCTGAAGAAATGAACTAGACAGCATCATCTTAACTCTTTGGCCAATTTTTATGAAGACAAGTCCATGGCTAGAGAAAGAAGGCCAAAGACTAAAAAATACTCCACTAGCTATTCTACCATTTTACACAGATCATACTACTGGATGAAGGGGGGGAAATGATATTTCTATGGCTACATCATAGTCTTCTCTCCCTCCAGATTTCTTTAGGCAGGCCAATAAGGAATAAAAAGGAGCAATAAAAACGTCATTTGTTTGAACTCTCCTACACTCTTGGTAGGAATAATACAACCCTTTTAGAGAGAATTTTGACAGCATGACACAAGTGTTAAAAATGCTCAGATTTTTACCTAAAGAGATGGTTAGGATGTATAAAAAAATTTATATACAAGGATACTTATCATAATGTTATTTAAAACAGTAAAAAATAATACTAGAGATAATTTAAATGTTTAACAAATTTTTAACAAGATATGATATATCCCCGAAATAAATATTCAGCCACTAAAATGCCTTCAAGCTGTATTGACTAATATGGGAAAATACTTTAATAATCACCTTATGTGTTCAGTAGTGACATTAAAAATGTTTAATAGGAAAATGAATTCTTTATAAGATTTAAAGGAAAAGATTGAGTAGTAGAATTAGTGGATAAATTTCCCACATCTCAAAAATGAAGATGTCAAAATACAATGAAGCCAAGCTTTCTTGCTTAAGTAAATAATTTTGATCTTTTATCCAGCTGAATATTATAAATATCAAAAATCCTTTTAATGACCTTCAGTTAGATAAAATCAAAGTTGAGTTTATCACTATTTAATTTGTCCTCCATTATAATTATATTTAGTCCCTCAAATATTAAGAACCCACTGTGTTCCAGACTCTAAAATAGCCTCATGTTTAGGATCTATCCACAAATAAAAGGTTTCTGCCATAAAGAGATATTCTCTTACAGTAATAATTTAACAACACCATAAAAGAACAAATATATATATACCCACTTGTTAATATACTGATAGCTATGAACATAGTGTTTTAAAATACAGATTCACTGACTTCCTTTACTCGAAAACATCAAGTGCTTTCATTTCTCTTACAGTGTTAATTATTTAATTCAAAGGGACAGCTCCATGGACTTAATGATAATTAGCAGTCCCAGGGCAAAAACAGTTTAGACCAGGAGTTGATGTGGTTCATTTGTAAAGAAAAGATTACTATAAAATAAAAGTACCATGTCCCTATCTATCCCATCCCCATGCCCACTAAGTAGTTAGTTCTAAGAAGGGGAAACCTCTCTAGCTAACCTTTCCCCATCCCTATCTTTGCCTTACTTAAAGCCACATTTACCTACTCTTCACCATTCTTCCTTTTTCCCACTTAAAGTTAAGGAACAAAACAGACATCCTAGCCCCTAAGGCCCAACCAAACTGTTTCAACTATGCAGTGATGGGGCATCTCCCTTAAAGTTCTGACTTCTAGGAAAACCTGTACCCAACTGCCTTTAATGGGTTTATAAGGTATCCCTCTGAAACCAGATCTGCAGAGTGAGGGGAAGCAATTATCCAGTGAACTTGAGGCACAGATAGACACTCCAGATAATGCAAATCTGTGCTTCCCCAATCAATTGCTGCTGATAAAACACATGATGCAAATACAAAGACACCAGTCAATTAGCAACTCTCAGCTGTTCCATCTTATGTCTGTGTTGCCTGGACTCAGATTCAGTATTAAACCCAAGTGGAGAATACAGACAAACCAAGGTGGTAGTGACTTGTAACAGCACCTACAGTTCCTCTAATACCCACATATTTTCTGTTCTTCCAAGGAATCATGATAAAGGAGAACTAGGGAAGGAGTCTGAATTTCAGCACCAACTCTGCAATTCAACTTATGTCGCTTATAGGATGCATTCTGCAGTTTATAGGCCACACTTGCTTGTGTTGCATGAGGAGGCTGAACACAACAATATCTCAAGTCATGATAGAAAAACATGGACCTGACAATTAGGTCTGAGCTTGAATCCTGCCTCTGCTACCCACTAGCTCTATAGCCTTAAACAACTAATCTTGTTGGGTCTCATTTTTCTGATACATAAAATGGAGCTAACAACACCTGCATCTTGCAAGACCTCTGTTGAGGATTCAATGGACTAAGTAAAGGCAAATCCGGGAAGCGGGTGTGGCTCAGTGGATAGAGCCCCTGTTTACCATATGGGAGGCCCGGGTTTGCGTCCCGAGGCCTCCTTGTGAGGGCACACTGGCCTGAGCGGTGCGGTGGGCTGATGCAGCAACCTCACGGCAGGAAGCGGGTGTGGCGCAATGGATAGAGCACCCATTTACCATATAAGAGGCCCCGGGTTCGCTTCCCGGCGCCTCCTTGTGAGGGCAGGCCGGCTAGCGCGGTGCCGTGGGCTAATGCAGCAAGACCTCACAGCAAGGGGGAGATAAGCAGACACAGAGAAGACACGCAGCGAATGGACACAGCAGCACAAGCAGCAAGGCGGGGGATAAATAAAAATAAATAAATCTTTAAATAAATAAATAAATAAAAAATAAAGGCAAATCCTCCAGTACAATGTGTGGCATAAAGTGGAAATGCAGAAACTTTTCCAATACCAACAATAGCATGATTCTCCATAGAGATCCTTGCAAGGATAATCCAAAAAGAGGAAAATAGCACATGGGCTAGTGGTATCCCATCTCACCCAGAATGCCTGCTAAAAGGCATTCTGGAAAACATGGAGAGGCCACTTCTCCCTGAAATACCAAGCAGTCCTTGGCCAGGCTGGACAGCCATATTTAACAGCAGCCCTTGGACAGACATATTTAACTTAATGGTGAGCTTTAGCTTTAAATGATTAAAGAAAGAAAGGGGATCAAAGTGGTTTTCAAAAGAAAATGCAGAGAAGTTAAATGCAGCAAAGGATCAGAAACAGAATTCAAGACCTTTAATATTGGGAAAGGATTTCTAAAGCTAACCCATTTTTATATAAAGTCAAATGCCACCCAAAAAAAAAAAAAAAAAAAAACAAACCAAGAATATAGTGGTCATCTGGGTTCTGGTTTCAACTATGGCACTAAACACAGCAAGTCAATGAAATTTCCAAGGCTTTGTTTTTCCATCAGTAAAAGGGGTTGGAGCTAGGTATATTCTAAGGACCTTTGACCCTTTCCAATTAAAAATTTCTATCAATTCTAAAAATTCTTACCTGCAGATTTGAGGCAACCATCTGAGATAGTCAGGGTTGCATCCAAGGGGCTACAAAAGCAGGTGCTAGAATGACAACTGGATAAACACTCACTGAAGACTGAGTTAGAAGAATTAGAAAGGGATCCTGAAGCTCCATCACTCAGCTCATAAAACCCTACAAATAAAAATACCATTTGGAATTAACGATCATGTCAAGCAATAATACACATTTGTGATTAAAAGGAAAAGGTGTATCATCTAATAAAGGGAGATTTTCTTTGGCCAATTTTGGTTCACTGGATTTGGTGTCCTAATTTTATGTTTTTATCTCAAACAATCCTTAGGAAAAGGCAAAGAGCCCATAACTATGGGTACATTTCAAAGCTGCTCTCGCCCTCAAGTTGATCTTCCTCTCTGTCCCCACCTTTAATGATATACAAGGGAAGAGATCTGGATCTATCAAAGCCTTGACTTTATCATGAACATTTCAGAAGAAAAACTTTAAAAAAATAAATCTATTTGAGGGGAGCCAAATAGTTTTTAAAAAATCAAAATACTTTTGAAGTGTTCTCAGAAAGTTGAAGTGTGACTAATATTCTAGCCTAGTTATAACTTTCTCAAGTTTCTAAGGAGGACTGCTCTTCCAGAAATTTGAATACAAGCTTTTATTTTAAACTCCGGGGACTCCAGACAAATCAATCTCATTATTAAAAATGTTGTAGTCTGGCTTTATTTCCCTCTCATAACTGAACAGTAGACTGCCTTTTTTATCCCCTCTCTGCACTGGAAACTGCCATTTGCAGGTCTGAGAATGTTAACCATGGGGGGAAGGGTAGGGAGGGCAAGGTATACCGAGTGAGTGCAGAATTCTGTCCTTGTGCTCACTCACCTGAGCTAGGCCGGCTGTCTGTCTCCAGGTGCTCTTCAGATGTCTTTTCCACATCCAACCGCAGGTCACTTATCTGCTTGTCAAGTTCCTGCAACTGGTTCAACAAGCCAGCATCTCTTCTCCTCAAACAATTCTGATTAGGAGGAAACAGAAAAGAAAGAAAAACATACTTTGGTGACAAAGAACCAGCAAATCAGCTCTAAGTATTCAAATTACCCATCAGTTCACTAAATTACTCTTCAGTTCATTAAATCTTCCAAAACCAAAATTTTGCTGGATGATGTGAAACAAAAGAAAACTGTCAAAAACATGTCCTATGTTTAATGCTACTTTCTCACATTTGGTCATGATATATAGTTTTTTCATAAAAACAAAACTTGCTTTTATTTTTAACTAATATATACAAACAGATTTTTTCATAGGTGGGGACAAGAAAAATGTACTGGGATGTTTTAAATCCTCTGGTGTGCAGCCAGTTTAAAAAAAAAAAACACAGTACTTTACAATAGACTCTTTAATTTGAAGTCAGAGTAACAGATTTTCTACAATATGCTATAATCTTACCTAGGTGAGATTTTCTGGCCAAATGTCTTGGCCCACAGAGTTTTGTTTTCTATTAGTTGCTTTGTGGGGTTTAATCAGTCTTAGGGCCTTTGAAAGTGAGAAACTAATACTAATAGCCAGTGCCAAGTATAATGTGAGCTGGCAGAATCCAAAACCCTCAAGGGAAGGCATATGAAGATTTGAACTCAGCTCAGGTTTCCAAAGGTGACAGATCTGTTGTGCTAACTCACACCGCCACCTAGTGCTTCCTATTGCTGGAAAAGCAAAAGGCATCTGGTTCAAATCAGAAATGCCAAGTCTACAAATGAAAATAGTACCACAAACACTGACTGGACTGCCTTGCTTCCCTCCGGAGGACAATAGGAATGCACCAATCACAATCTTGAGATTCATGAAGACAAAACCGTGCTTTGCCCAAGGCAATGCATAAAATGTGAATGACCAGGCATAACCATTTGATGTTACATACAAATCTGGTCTGCTACCAAAGAAACACATTAAATTGCCAAAACAGAGGTACTGCACAAATCAGAAGGTACATCCTTTAAAAATAGATTCATATGAATATCTACTCCCCCTGTCTGTCCTTTGTTTTAAAAATAAAAAGCTGGAAGACACAAACCATATGTTTTCTTGCTAGAATGAGTTTCTTTAGGGAAAATGAACCAAACCAATAAAAGCACTTTGGTACTCAAAAAAGAGAAATCTGAAAAAAGATACCCTAAGAAAACACATAAATAACCACACAACATCACTACTTCATTGTAAAAGGGACATTATGTGGCATGTGTTCAATTTCAGATAGTATCACATGGTCAGGTAAGAATTTTTTGCCGTTTGCAAAACTACAATTTTGAAGTCACTGAAACAAAGCTGCCGCCATTATTCTGAGGCGGGGTCAAAAGCTGTTCATCGATACATTAAGCTCCAAAGTTCTTTTTCTTCCCCGTTAATGAAGACTGCATAGAACGACTGAGACGCTGACAGAAATCCAGTAATATAAATGTCCCCTGAGAGCAGGTTCCCTCTTCCACCTCCACCACCAATCACAGCTAGCAGTACGTATAAAATATGAGGAGAGACGGGCATTCTCCAGCCAAATTTCCATCATTTGCATCTAGTTTTAGCTCTCTTTTACAAAGAGCTTTTATTTGAAATTAAGCACCAGCCGGGACGAAAGCTGGCACGCTGGGGAGATCCCTGGGAGGGGCACGGCTCCCCACAGGCGCTTAGGTGTAACTCGGCTTTGGACTGTTAGCCTCGCCACGAGCCCCTTCCTCGGCTTTTGTCCCCTCTCGGCGGGATAAGATGAACTAAGAAGACCTGCAAATGAAATGGTGTTGTAAGTGAGGGTTTGCAAGCCTTCATGGGCAGGGCAGGTATTCATCTAACCAGGGAGATCGAAGGTTACAACCAGGCGACTCCAAGAATCCCCAAGGCAGACAGAGGAGGAGAAAGCGGCCACCCCCTCCCCACAATCCGCGCGGGGTCGCCAGCCCCTCACCTGCCCAGACACAAAGCGACTTACCAGAAATGCGTGGGCGTGGGCAGCCCACGCGTACCGGGCACACGCAGGGATGGGGGTCAGGGAGATCGGCGGGGGGAGAGGGTCCTGGTAACAGCATGAATTACCCCAGCCAGAAGCAATCAACCACGCGCCCACCCCAGGCCACTTGCCCCGACCACTAGTCCCGCTGCTGGAACAGCCGTGCCCCACCCCGGGACACGACTTACCAACTGCTTACGCAGCAGCAAGATGTTCTCTTCCAAGAACTTCTCCTCCAGGCGGCTGCGCTGCGCCGCCTCCCCCGGCAGCTCTCCGGCGCGGGGCGCAATGGCCCCGGCTTCTCCCGCGCCGCGCAGGGCGCCCCGGACCAGCAGCTCCTGGCGCTGGCGCAGGTACTCCAGCTCCGCTAGCCCGGCCAGCGTGGCCTCCTGCCGCTCGCGAGTGCGCTGTCGCTCCGTGTCCGCCTCGCCCTTCTCTCGCCAGCGCCCCTCGGGCTCCGCCGCGCGCTGCTCGCCCCGGGCCGGCGCTAGCGGCTCCAGCTCCCTCGTCGTCCCGGCGGGACTCGGCTTCATGGCCCAACCCCGCAGCCAGCACCCGTCACCGGAGCCCGGTCGCCCGGGCGGAGGAGCGGGAGCGCTAGGGCTGCGGCCGCCGGCTCATTCCGCCCGGTATCCAGCCACAGCGGCGAGAAGCGCTCGCGACCCGCGCGCCGTCTGCGCTCCGGCTTCGGGCGGTGCCGTCTGCTGTCGCCGCGCGTCCCTCGCCGCGGGCCCGGCAGCTGATAACGCCCTGCTCGGCGCTACGTCAAGAGCCGCGGCCCCGCACACCCCCGCCTCGCGCCCGCAGCCGCCCCTCGCTGGCCCCTCTGCTCCGAGGCTCGCTCCTCAGGCTCGCCCCTCTTTCTGTCAGGCGCGCCAGCCAGCCGCTCGGCGCTCAGACCCGGCCCTCCTCCCCGCTCGGCCCTCCCCTCTCCTCCCTCTCTCCTCCCCTCTCTTCCCGCGGGCCTCCTCGCCCCCTTTTCTCATTTACTGCGCCCAATATTTCAGTCGTTCCTTATTGGTTCTTCTCCATCGCACAATGCGAGGGGCGACCGCCTCGAGCCCAGCATCCTGTTACAGTCGGACTCGCAGGCAGGGTCCGCGAAGGACACAGCACTTTGGCTCCCCAGAGAACTTTCTGAAACCCGACCAAGTTTCAGCCCAAAATCTTAACCCTTTCTCCGCATGTCCACTGTTCATATCCACCCGGACTGGTTTACATTTCTTTTCACCTTACCAAGCAATACGAGTGTATTCAAAGACAATTTCTTGTGGGATTATTTAACTCCACTTTATAAAAGCAGGCAATACAAAGTACAATGCAATGCGACTCTGAAACTGTTTAATTCCTAATATTGTTGGTTTGTAAAAATTTTAACTACATGTGGCGTTAATCTTACTACGGAAGGCATTTAAAACGAGGCGGGAGGATTTCGCTGTATCTCAAGCGACTGCATCAATACTTTTACATGCTCGTTGTTTGTGTGTAGGCACGTTCCCGCTTTGTTGTTTTGCGGATTTTATAGCTGGCATTTAATCTGCATTCAAAAGAGCTCTCTGAAACCAGACGGCCTGAATTTGAATCACAGTTCCACTTATGCGGGCAAATTACCTCACCTCTTTGTCCCTCCACTTCCCCATCAGTAAAATGGAGCTACTAACAAAACTTCCGTGTTGTAAGAATTACAGTATTACACAGTATACAATATATATGGGGGGGGGGGGTGCGTTTAGAACGTGATTGGCACATTTTAACTGTTTTATGAGTTTGAGCAGTTTGGGTCCCTCCCTTCCCCCGGAGAGGGACTTGAAATGAAAAAGTTCCTGCTGAAGTATCATTTATGATATGGTCATCTCTGCTTGGGTCACTGGTGACAGGGAATCTCAGTCAGAAAGGGATCTGGAAATGCCACCAGCTGGCTTGTCTATGGAAAGGAACCATATAAATAATAATTTAAGAGGCAGTACATCCAAGAGCCTCCGAAATTGAATCCATCAAATCACAATTTGCTGAAGTTCAGCCAAAGCATTTGTGAAGTAGTGCATCCTATTATTTCAGACCCTTGCACCTTTGCTGAGCTGCTTCCTCCTGCCTGGAATTCTCCAGCTCTCCTCCCCTCTCTGTATGTTCTAACCTTCCTTCCAAGATCAGTTCACTAGCTTCTCTCCTCTGAACACCAGTTACTGCATGAACACCTATCTGACCCTTACCACATGCTACTTGTATGATTACTTATCTGGATGTGTGCAGACACATCCATGCATGTAGGTGTGTATAATTATCTCTTCTCTTCAAGCTCCCTGAAGGGGTCTTTTTTAATACCCTCTTGGTATCCCAGTAGTCAGTGCAGTGCCTTGCAAGCATCCAACTGATGATTGCTAGAGAGAGACTCAAGAAAATGTAGGTTGGTTAACATACTTTTTAACTAAATACCATGCCACCCTCTGCTCTCCTCCCCAATGCCATCCCTCACAGACATAAAAAGAACTATAACTACAACCTTGATTCATAATTAGCAAGATTATATATTGGCTCTAAATGTGAAATTATGTTCAGGTGTTCATAAGCATACAAAATCAATTATATTCAGGTCACCTATTCCTTATGCCAACTGTGTGTCAAACACTATACATGATAATACGGGAACTAATTTTCCTCCCTAGTTTTCAGTAAGACACTAAAGAATAATGAGTTATCCTGCCTGCCAAATGCCATTCACCCATGTCCTCTGTCATTGTTACATCCTATTCATTTCTAAGCAATCGTCTTGCTTCCTAGTTCTGAATTAGATTCCCACTGGCTGGGTGGAGTCTATTGTGGCCTGTGTTATGTCACACATCATCGACAACTATATTTAAGAGTAAAAAAAAAAAAAAAGCTTAAACATGTTTTAACACACTTCTAATAAATCTTGTTAAAGCAGACAGACGAGTAGTTATGTCTCCAAACCTCCTCCTACCCACCCCCCTCCCTACCAAATGCCACTTTGAGCTGGTTCATTAGTCCACAGCAAACCATTTGCCATAACAGCTTGTACATCTCCATGAAAAAGTGTTCCCAGCAAGTTTTAATATTAAAACTAATGTATTCAGATGGTTCTGCCAATAAAATGGTCATCAATAGGAGAAAAGTTTATGCTTTCCAAAGTATCCATTTCACATTAATAAATAATGATGTTCATTCACATGCCAATTAAAATAAACTCGGGCTGTCAAATGAAGTTAGAAACAAGGAGCTCAATGCTGTAATTGTTTTTCCAGGAAAATTCCCGAAGCAGTCAGATTAAGTGTGACTGGTTGGGTTGCCCCTATTCTCTTCTTAACCCAACAGCCAAATTTTCTTCTCTCTAGATTAGTTCCTGGGCTCTTCTTTCCTCTTTAATTCCTTGTTTTGGTTGCAGGTATTTGGGAGGCAGTTGAAAGCAATCACCCACTGCTCCCTTCTGTTTTCAACAGGATCTCACTTCCCCCTACTGTTTTGATTTCTCTTTTCCTTTCTTTTTAAAGCTGGTGCTTCTTTCTCAACTAATGCTACTTCATTATCTCCTTTCTAGTATTGCTCAGCCCTAGCTAGTTCTTTTGCTTTCCCTAAAGGCCTCTGTCTTTTCAGAAATGCTGGTAATCCACAATCAGAAAGTGTGGTACTAAAAATGGGGTGGATCTGTTGCCCAGAAAATCAGGAGATTAAGACAAAGTTGCTAGTGTGAAAAACAGTCTTGATTGAATATATTATGGTTGTGGTCGCGTAGCTTCTGCTGAAAGATATTTCCTGGGTCCCTGAGTCCCTCAGGTCACAGTCTGACGCCTTGCCTTGGGCAGAACAACTCCCAACAGCACCCGCACAAAAGTCTGAGCATTCTACAAATGCCTTATCCAGCAGCCAAGCAAAGTAAGGATCGCACGTTTTGCTATAGAGCAAAGCAACAAATTGATGCCTTGCAGCTTTTATAGCCAAACACAGATGATGTAATTGGGAAAAGCTGTCTTGGAATAGGAAGGGGGAAAAAAGTAAAGAGCAACCCTTTGAGTTGGGGTGATGACCACCATTTGAGGGTCTGGGATCAAAGCATCAGCCAGACATCAAAGCCCATTTGAGTCTAATGCCAGAAGAGCCACATTGAATTAAACTTCGCGTATAAACTAATTATAACCTGGCCCCACAATCAGGCTTCAGTGAACGCATAGAGTAAAGAAAGCAGACACTGAAACAAAAGATCAAGAAAAAGCAAAGTTGGTAGCAAAACTGCGCAACATTATAGCCCTGAATACTAAAAATCTTTTGAGGGCAGAGGGGAAGAAGGCAATGGCTGGAGAAACAGCCAACTTTTGACAATGCCGGTCTTGTTCGAAAGGCTATGAAACGACTCCTTCCAGCCTCACTGACTGGTACACAACCAAGGCATCCTGATCCTTGGAAGACAAGGTTGTCTTTTAGCTGTGTTTGCATTGTTAAGGAGGTTCCAGGTCACCAGATTTCTGTTGAAGAAGCACCATGTATGGTAGGGAGTTTTCAAGCTGTACAGGCTTCCTCATACTGAGCACTGTGAGTTCCAAAGACACTCTAATCTGTCCGAGAATGAATCGCGTTGTCCATGGTCTTAATCACGATATCTCCACAAAGCTCAGATTTCAGCCTCTTGGCTCTGCCGTTTCTGCTGATCATCTCTACAGACAGAAGGTGCAATGCCCGGAGTGTGCAAATACCCTAGAACTACATATCCTGGTACTCACGCCATGAAACAATTAAGACTACTCTATCCCCAGGCACAATTAAAAGGTGTTTAAAGGAGATAAATGGTCTCGTTAACAATTGCGTCAGGACGATTTTGTGGGCCTTACTCTGCTTTATTGGGATCACTGGCCAATTATTTGAAATTCTCAATCTCATGGACTACATGATTTGATAAACCATAGAACATTTGCAAACATATTTTTTTGTAGATGAGCATTAGCGATTGCTTAAAACAACAAACTCTAAATGAAAAACATTTAATAAGAGAAAAATCAAAGAAAGCAAGTATATACCATCATCACTACATTGCACCTCTTTGGGGAATCATTTAATCAACAGATATTTATTGAGCACTTAATATATGTCAAACACTATGCTAAGCTCTGGGGATACAATGGTGATCAAATCACACATAGCACCTATCTTTATGGAGTTTATGGTCTAGGAAAGAAACTGGTCCTAATTAAATAATTTTATACACACACATACTTATGTATGTGTTTTATGTATATATATATATAAAATTCCAAATTGTGAAACTACCACAATTTGCAAAATGATATTTTAAAAAGCAGATATATTCTCTGATTATATCCAAAAACTCATACTCAAATCACAAAAAAATTTACTGGCTTTTATAAAACTTGTTTTTTTGCAGGGAATGAGATCTTACATTTTACTCTTTATTGTCTTTTTTTTTTTTTTTTTAATATTCTCCTTAAAGCTACATTTGAAATATTTAAAGTGAGAAAAGTGCCCTATCACCTAACAATTCAATATTTTCATCTAAATACCATTCATTGAGGGTAGTAACTAGTATATGTAAATAAATTCTGAGATAACTAATTACCTTACAAATCTATTTATTAGCTTTTCCTAAGAACAATCCCAGAAAAGAGAAAGAGAAAGCATCATTTCAGCCCCTGGTACTGTAAACAATCTCCAATATGGTTTCTACACTAGTAGAAAGAAATGAATGAGACAACGTTTTTGCTAGAAAGCCCTCAATTATTGGCATGAAAGCAGATGTTTTGCTTTAAAATCTAGACAATTGGCCCAGTTCTTTCATTTCATTTGCTCTTAGGAACCAAGCATCTCTGAGGCCAGGCAGAAACCAAACCAAAACTCAGAACGAGGTCCCACACTCAGTTCTCAGTCTGTGATTGCCTGAAAGATCCACACAGCCACCTTAATTAAGACCCTCCCCTCCCCTGGGGCCTAAGGATCCCCATGGAAAAGCCCAAAATGCTATTATCACCTAGTGAGGGACTGAAAGCGGCTCACACTGAGGGCTGAGGCTTTGGCCACCCCCACCCCCACCCCAGGCACCGGGAGCCCGCTTCCTCTAATCCAGTTGCGCCTCCACAGCCATGCAGTGTGAAGAATAGCACATTCACTTCAAACAGAAATTGGACCTTGGAGTGTGTTTGGGCTAAGGGGAAGGGTGGGGGCTTTGAAGAGCCTCAGATTCAAAGAGAAGTCAGCTGGGATGACAGTCTGTGGCTGTATGGGGCTCCAGCCCCCAGAAGGATGATAGGAAGGCTAGGAGCCTTCCATCTCCCTCGCACCCCGGGGGTCTCTCCCTCCTGAGCCGGAATTCTTTGAAGTCAGTGAGGATGATTTTGACAACAGATGGGACAATTCGCTTCTGTTCAGTTTGGTCTGTGCAGACAGATTTAAACAGAGTAGAGGGAGTTTTGCCTAATGATAAAGAAGCCATGTCATTTTGTTCAACCAACTCTTCCAACTCTGAGGCCTATGGTGGAAAGAGACAGGGTTTGGAGCCAGGCCAATCTGGATTTGAACGCAGCTGCACCACATTCCACTACTCCAAAGTATCTACTATACACTGGTTTTGCCAACTTTGACCTCTCTCAGACTCCTTTTTTCTTTTATGTAAAATTGGGCTTATTCCTAATCTTATAGAGACATCCCAAATGTTACATACCCATGTGTACACAACACCCTCCCCCCACACACACACAAATACATACACACAGAGAAAGAATGTACACTTAAGAAAATTCCTATCAAATAAAAAGTATCAATAAGTAGATGATAGATAGAATGATGAATAGATCAAATAATATGGCAAATATGGCAAAATGTTAAAAGTTCCTAGATCTGGGTATCTGGGTGGAGGGTTCTTGGGTTCTCTGTTGGGTATTTTATTATTTTTGCTACTGTCCTGTAAGTTTGAAATTATTTCAAAGCAAAAAGTTAAAAATAATTACCATTAGCCATCATAGTGCTTTGAACATTTCCATGTTCAAAGCCTAAATGTCATACTGATTTGAGAACACTTTATTTGGTTTTGAACTATAAGTAGGTCTGAAAGACTTTTGAAGGCTCAGTGCTATGGGATAGCCAAGTTACAAGACTGGAATCCTGCCCTTGCAAACCTTATGGACCAGTAGAGCGGTGTGCAGTATTGGAAAGAACATGAGCTGTGGCCACGGTTCAATTCCTTGAACAGTTGTTTAACCTTTCTGAGCCTGAGTTGCCTCATTTATAAAATGAGGCTCACACTTAATTTACAGAGTTAAAAGAGTTAGAGGATGTGAAGGATTTGGCACAGTAGATGCTGGATAAATGTTGACTTCCTTCTGTCTTCTCCTTCATATTTCATCTGAGGTATTATTCAGGTCAATGAAATTTAATCAGCACCCCCCTTATGCCTAGTCTTTTAATATGGAAAATTTTCAAATACAAAATTAGAGAAAATGGCATAATGAATCTCTTTGAATCCATCACCCAGGTAAACAATTATGAAAGCTTATAATCACGCCCCACTTAGAAATGATTATTTTGATCATTTTAGGACCAGCAAATATAAAACAGACTTTGAGTTATTTCCATTGTTAGCTTAGTGCCAGCCATATAACTAGCACTCAAAAATTGCTAGATGTCATTATTACTATCAATGGCAAGCATTTTTTTTTCCTAGAACTTATCCAAAACCTATTTATGGACCTTATAATACACCCTTCATCCAAAGAATGCAAGGCATTTTCCCACAATCCTTACAGTGTATCATGATATAAGGAGACAAAGAAACTCTGGAGTATAAAGCAATGTAGTAACTCTCCCAGCCTCTCAGGACAAGACTGCTGGTCTTGGGTTCTGATTGTTCCTGTGCACCAATGGCTTTCACTCTTGTGTCCTGTCTCCCTACTGGGTTTGACAGTGAGCTCCTTGAGAGCCAGATCCATCTCTGATGCACCTTTGTATCTCCAGGGTGAGTGACAGAAACGGATGAATGTGTAATGGTCAAGTCATAGAATCTGGAACAAAGTACTATTAGGAAAAAAACAAGAAAACCAAATTAGCTTGAAAATTAGTTAAAGCATCCCCAGTGGTCTAGATTAGGTTCCCTCCATTTCAGTTTCAGAGGTATTTTTCATGAACAACTAAATTTACTCTGTTGCATACATTAAAACCAATGGGTCATTTGGTTATTGTATGTTGATGAAAAGAATGTGACTTCAGGAACTCATAAGTAAATTCTTGGCTTAATAAGTATTGCCTCTCTTGTTCAATTAGATTTTAAACTCCTTAAGGACAGGGACAACTCCTACTTCATCTCCAAAGCCCTCATAACAAATGCTTGTTTAATTCAATCACCTTTCAAGGTAGATTGAAATTGAATCCCCTGTCTGTGACACCACAAAAGGACTGGATTTGGAAAATTCTATAAGTAGATATTTAGAAACAAACCAAAATTGAGTGATTTTCCTGTCTGCTCCACTTTTAGAAACATCTTTTTTACCTTTGTGCCTTTAAAAAAATATATGAGGAAATAGGAAAAAGGGAAACACTTCCATTTCTGAAAAGATAAGAGTAAAGTCTGATAAAGACAAAAGGCATTTGGGGTCAGTAGAGTTAAAACAAACTCAGCCTGTTTGAAGTTGACAAGAAACAGAGAATGACCCATGGGTCCATTGTGGAACACAAAGCAGCTTAATCAGCATTTCATCAATTGCAGGACACCATGGGGTAGCCAAGGCAAGGCAGACTGGCACTGAGTGAAAAGCCCTGGCTATTTTTACCTTAGAGGGCATTTCTACCTGAACACATCTGTGTGTGTTTGTGTGTGTGTGTGTGTGTGTGTATGAAGAATGGCAGGGCCTATCACTTATTCGGGGTTCAGCCTTACTCATTGCTTCTAGTAATGGAATTCCTAAGAAGTTCTCTAAAATGGTTTCATTTTGTTTTGCTGCTACTTCAGCTTACTTCTTTGTGGTGGTCCATAGCACCTCACTGGGTCCTAACACCTACTAGACGTTTAATAAATGTCTTTTGTATTGGGTAAAGGAAAAGAGTTGGAAATCACTAATTGACGTTAAATGCCATCTCCACTAAGAATCTTACTTTATTGAGGGATCGTCTCTGAAAACAGTTCCTTTCCAAAGACAGGAGCATATGAGCCTACCTCTTGAGCACAGAAAGATTGACATTAAAAGTTTCTTAAACTCCAAGCCATTCTGTCCTCTGAACATGTACCCCATAGATCCAAATATGCTCTGACTGATACCGGGCTCTGCCCAGGAATTTTCCAGGAAACCAGGATCTTACTTTGCCAATTTGCAACTGCTGTGGCTGCAGCTGCTTCAGTCAGCACGAGGGAGGGAGACCTGATTTCTGCTGCACAATGGGTGTCCCTTTGTACTTCACGCTGTGCAATGTGCCCTAGGGATTTCACTGGCTTAGAAAAAGCAGCACAAAAAAATCCAGAGCTTACATGCACACCTTTTCCTTCCCTCTTTAGCTCATTTCCACATCAGGGAGTGTTCTCTGTTTTCAATGGAGCTGAATCCAATCTAGAATTACAGCCCATACCATACTCCTATCTGTTCCAGTTGTGCCTCTGACATTGTCCAATCCACATCATCCCCACCCCTTTCTCCCTCATCCCCTTTTGAAGAGCCCCCCTCCTCAGAGGACCCTGAATAAGCAGCTTGGCAGAGGAAGGCAGTGAAAATCAAAATGGATCTTTGGCACACCAGATCATGTTGAAGAAACACACAAAACTGAGAGCAGTTTAGCGTGTGACCCAAGCACGGGCTTTGATCATTAATAACCCAAGAGGGGAAGAATGCACAAACATTTGGTCTATAGTACTAGGTAGCACTGGTTAAATGCCCAGATCCTTGGACTTTAGAAAAAGTTCACTATCCTGTTCACTTTGTCTTCCAACAAAGAATGAAATTAACTCGTTGACCTTTCCCCCATGTCATCACAAGGACCAAAAATCCAAACTTAGGTGATTAAGTTTCAGTCTTCACTGTAGCCCTTCTACCCTATGTGTTCTGCCTAGAAGCCTATCAGAAGCACGTGAGTAAGGAGGCTACATTTCCTATTGACCCAGCTGTTTATAAACAAAGCTCTTCCTTCTAGTATAGGCTACAGCATTTAAACTGCTGAAAATTATCAGCCTCAAGTCATCTGAATTTCATCATGGTGCTGCAAATTCAGGAAATGGGAGCCACGAGAAGTTTCCTTTTTTTTTTTTTTTTAATTGCCTCCAGATGTGGGATTCAGAAGAATCTTTATGAAAATATCATACAGTAGCCAGTGCCCCATAATTTCTCCTTCTGTCACCTTGGTCAAAAATGAATAATAAATCACTGATCAGAGAAAGAAGCTCTAGGTGTCTGAATCAGCTTGAATATTGCAATGACCCTGGTCTCTGGCCCCTACAGCCTCCAGACTCCTGAAGCTACTTTACCTTTTTTCCATAGCATTTAACATCCTAATACACTATACAATTTACTTATTTATTATGTTCATTGTTTATTGCCTGTCTCCTTTGCTAGAATGTAAGCTCTACGGAAGCAAGAATCTTTGTTTTGTTCACTTATACCCCAAGGGTCTTGTACAGTGCCTGGCACACAGGGCTTGCTCAAATATTTGAGTGAATGAATTAATTAATCATATTGTCAATTCTTATTAGATCAAAATTTCTGGTCTTGATCTTGAAATTGGTTGTAATGCTGCATGCCCTATATGCATAAAGCCACCAAGGTGTCATAATAGGGCTGATCCTAATCTTATTTCCAGCCACCCTTCACTTTCTCTCACCCTCCTTCACCCTACTTCTCTTCCCTACTTTGGTCAATGATAACACAACCTACTGGTCATTACACTAAAATCCTTTTTCTTTTTATTTCTTTACCTCTTTCATCCTCAGATTCCTAATTTATCAAATTCCTGGAGATGCTTTCTTCCAAATCTCCCTCCAATTTGTCTCTTCCTTTCTATTCTCACTGCCAGCACCCTCAATCTACACAATTATCACCTCAAATAGACTCCTAATTGGCCTCCCAGCCTCCAAGTCTCTCCCCCCTACTGGCCTTTTTGCATATCATAAGCATCGTTTTGATCACATCAGGCCTCTTCCAAAGCTGGCTGTGATCTGGGCCACCTATCAAACCTGACCTTCCTGAGTGGTCAAATGGTCAGGAGCTAGGTCTTGGAAAAATAGTAAGTGTTACATGGACAGATGAGTTGGTGTGTAGGGGTAGAAAAAAGGAGCCAGGGAGAAGATCATAACTGCCAAGCTAAGGAATTTGGACTCCATCTTGGAAGCTATGAAAAGGAAATGTTAGAAGAAAGGTGGATCACGGGAATGGCAAGATGAAAATGATATTTTAGGAGACGTCTTCTGGTGAACGGGTATAGGCGCCATTAGAGTGAAGACTGACTGGAGACATGGTTTATTACAAGATACTTCTGACTATTAATTCAACAAATATCTACTGAGTGCTAGATAGGGGAAAAACACCAGAGACCAGTAACAAACCACCACAGTCTCTTACTTACCTGTTCTTGTGTTCCCTGGCCACTTCCCGTGGCCCCACACAGTCTTTCAGGTTGAAAATAAGCACGGTTAGCCAGCCTGTCATCACTAAGCCCACTGTCTTGCTGAAAGCTGCTGTTCCTGAAAACTTGGGCCACAGGTTAGTTAAGAAAAAGGAAAGAAATGTTTCCTCTAAGTCAGGGTCAACAAACTTTTTGTAAATGACCGGAAAGTAAATATATTAGTCTTTGTGGACTCTGCAGTCTCTGTCACAATTATCCACTGCCATTTTACCATGAAAGCAGCCATAGGCAATACATGATGAGTAAGCGTGGTGGCTGTGTTCCAATAAAACTTTATTTACAAAAACAGGTGGTGAGCCAGACTTGGCCTGCAGGTCAAAGTTCACTTATCCCTGCTGGAAGATATTAGGATATTTTAAATCCGATGCCCAGTTTTAACTAGGGTAGGTAACATGGAAGAGTATAAAGAGAATGAGTTTGGGAGCCCAGAAAGCTGGAATCAAATCCCAACTCTACAACAAGCTACAAGGCACTAGAAAAATAAAACGTTTCCTAATGCATAAAATGAGAGGCAGCATGGCATGGTGGCCTAGAGTCAGATTGCCTGGGTTCACATCCCACCTCCACCATTTTCTACCTTTGTAATCTTGGACAAATTTCTTAATCTCTCTGAGCTTCAGCTTTCTCAATGGTTTTTCAAGGGGATAAAAAATATCACCTTCCTTACTGAGAGGATTAAATGAGATCATGCATATCAAGTCCTTGGTCCAAAGTAAGCCCTAGATAACTATCATTATTATTATTACTGTGAAATTTGCCAAGACATGGCTATTGAGACAATATGTGAAAGTATTCGAGTCCTTATTTCAGAGACTAAGAATAGAGAAGAGTTGTTCTGTTTTCACCTCCCGTATTTCCTAAACATTTTTAACACAACTGCAGGAAGCTGAAGTCACCTTGTAAAGGAGCCATTGCTTTTTTAGGTGATTGCCTTTAAGTGGCTTTCAAATTCTGAAGGTTATCATGCATAATGTATTATGCTTATGTAAGGATTAATTTTTTTTCCATTTATTTTCCTCTTACCTCCATCAAGGGTTTTGTTGGACAGGACTTAGTCTCAAGAGGGGACTGCTTTGGCTTTCTCCAAATTGTGAGCACAAAGAGCTTCATTCAGTGTTACTGTCTTTAAACCAACTAATGTGATTTTTGTTTCCAATTACAACCAAGTTAAAATTCTCCAGTAGACGCTACAGTTCCCGAGCTAGGCACTAGAGCATCCGAACCAATTCAACACCTTCAGGGGGAAACTAAGAACTGGAGTATGGGTGGCTCCTCCCACAAGACTTGTCCCCACAGGACTTGCCACCAGCACAAAGGAAAGAGAAAAGCCTCATGACCTTTAGGAAATTCTTATGTTCCAGGGCACTGTGGCCTCAGCTTAACTAGAATATTAAATAACTTTCCAAAGTGCAAAAACTATTATATTATCTTTCACATTGTATCACACATATCAAGGATAATATTGGTCCAATCTAGGTTAAAGCAAAGATGGTCTTATTTGCATGAGACTCTCCCAGACTGTCTTTGTTACCCACTGTTCTTTATTAAAAAGCATCCAGAAATCTTAATGGCTTTCCACGTGAAGACCTCTTGAGCCTGGGGTGTGGGCTGCTTCCTCCTCGTTAGTTCTTCACTCGTAAGCACACTGCCCTTCTCCTTGCCAGCTAGAGAGAGGTGGGCATGCATTTCAGGTCATCTCAGGTCTATCCGACAATCCAAGCTACTACATATGTGTGCTCTTTGTTAGCAGGAATCAGCCACAGGGGCAAAGGCGGGAAACAGTAATTAATATGCAAATTTGAAAGTAACTTGCCTCTTGGTGCTGAGTCTTTGTTTGTTTGTACAGTCGTGGACAAACTGGGGTTTGCCTTAGCTGTAATTAGCAGTATAAATATAAAATTATGACATTAATTGTTATCTGGCTTTTCTTTAATGGTAGAATACCCCTGCTGTGCCTGAGATGCTGCGGCTCAGTAGGGATTCCCTTCAAAAATGAATTTTAAAATGCTGAAGTGCCCATTTTAATTAAAAGGCAAACACTGAAATGAGTTTGTCACTTCAAAAATCATAGTTACCGGGCAACAAATCACCGATGCATATATTAACAATTAGTGTTTCTATGTCAGTTGACCTTGTCCCAATGCAAAAAAATAGAGGATCACTCTTTTCTAATAATACTAATGAAGAGTAATATTTATTAAGTGCTCTGTACCAGGCACTGTGCTAAGTACTTTCCTTGCATTATTTCAATTAATCCTCACAGCAACCAGACTGGGTGGTTCTATTAATATCCTCATACAGAGATGGAAACCAAAGCTTAAGATAGGTGGCCGTTTTTAAAAGGCAGATTTCTCTGGTGCTGTTCTCTAACTGCTATACTCGAGATTCTATCCACAGACCCTATTCCTTTTCTGAGTCTGCCTTCTCTGAGAAGACTACCATTTAACTTTCAAGTAACGCTTGTATGCTGATAAAGCCCTAAACCATATCTTACTTCTGCTACCAAGTAAAGCCCAGATTCTTTAATCTGATATTGAGGCTTTCCAAAATCTAGCCCAGCTACTTTCCAACTCTTATTTCCCATCTCCCCCTTCATTATTCAATTCAGTTCTCAGTACATACTTGGGTGGGGGGTGGGGGGTGAAGTGGAGTGGGAGGGAAAAGAAACTGAAATTTTACAAAGCACCTATTCTCATAGAGGCTTGTGTGAAAACTACAGGAAAGCAATAAACAAATCCTAAAAGATGTTTGATTGCCCTGTGGGTAGAGAAATGGAACTATGAAACCAACGCTGCCTGTCTTTGGTTACATAGTCCAGAGTCTAAAATATAGTATGTCCATGAAGCATTTGACAGTGGTTTTCTTCCAACTTGACACAGATCCATGTATCCATAGAAGCTTTTCCTTTCCTTCTCAGCTCAAGTTGTCTCACATGTAAAGCCTTCCCTGCTTCTCCCAAGTGGATTTAGGCACCCTTTTTTCATATTCCCACTAAAGCCTTCCTTTAATAATTGCAATATGATATCACATTGGGGTGAAATTATGTGTCTTGTCATCTCCCCTAGACTATGAGAGCAATGCAGTTAGAAAAAAAGGTCTTTTTTCCTTTGCATCTCCCATGCCTAGCACAGTGCCTGGCACCTACTTGGCATGCTGGAATCACTGCCCTTTGCCAGCAGCCAGTGTCAGACCTACTAACAAAGACAGAACGTGCTTTCAAGAAGAAATTAACAATTCAAAGCAAGGCCAGTGAAAAGGAACCTTGGGGAGTAGCTAGGGGAAAGTTACCTCCAGGCTGGCCTCTGGTAAGTACTCTCCAAACCTCCACTGATGACAGGGCTGGGAATAGGAGTGGTGGCACGAGGAAGCCTTAGTGAAATGACTTCATAAACTGCTCCAGTCAAGGCACCCTGGGGCACGGAAGTGGAGGCTCACTCTTTGGCCACTTTGGGCAGGTTTTTTTGTTTTTGTTTTTTTTGGTGGGAGAAAGAGTAGTATTTATTCTAGTCTTTTAGGAAACAATGAAATCATGACACCACTTGAAGACAATTTCCCCATGCTGCCAGTAGCCATCTTTGGGACCTTGACCTCAGTGGATATTCAAATGCACAACATGGGCCAGCGCTGTGAGGCCTCTTTATGGCTTTGTCTTCAGCTCCTTAAGTGCAGTGCTGGAGACAGTCAAGGAAGGCAGTAGAAGAAAGCAGGAGAAGAAGAAACACATCCCCATATTTTCAATATGCCTTTGGCCTCCTCTTTCCCCTCATAAAACCCTCTCCCATCAGTCACAGAAGTCCAGCACAGTGTCAGTGACTCAGAGGCTAGGAGATTCCCCCACCCCACTCCCGACCTCCTTCCCTCCACACATTCTGGGCGCTGCAGATTGAAAAAGCCCTGGGTCACTCTGGTGGGACTAACCTCCTACCTCCCAGCGCTGACCCAGCCATATTTGTTCTCATTTTCCATGTTTCCACTCCAGCTCTTTCTAAGGCAGCAAGGTGCAGGGCACAGTGGCGGAGATTGAGGAGAAGGAGCAAGAGGATGTTTGGGAACAGGCCTCTATTGATTTAGCTGCCGCCACCCAGCAATTGCAATCAGAAGCCTCCATCCCATCCCCCATCCCCATCCCCTTCATCCAGAACAGATACACTTGAATTTATCTTTTTTTTTTTTTTGGTGCACCACATAGAAGTTCACTTTTGAAAAAAAGGTAGAGTTCTGCTACTTAAAGAAAAAGGAAATTGAAAACCATGGCTCTAACCTCACTCATGAATCAGGCAATCAAGCACAGTGGTTAAGAGGATTCAGGGGCCAAATAACCAGGGATGGAGCCTAGGTCCATCATTTACTTGCTGCATGAACTTGAGCACGTTATTTAATTTCCCCCCTCTGTTCCTTAGTTTCTTCATCTGCAAAATGGGGTTAATGATCGTATGTACCTCTAAGGATCATTGTGAGGATGAAGTAAGTTAATACCTGCAAAGTGCTGAACACAGTGCTGCATTCCTAGGAAGTTCTATGCCCTCGCTTTTACTATCCGTAGAACGTGGTCTCCATGAAAGCCAGGGTTTTTGCTGTGATGTTCATTGCTGTTTCCCAAGTATCTGAAGCAGTGCCTGGCACATGGAAGCCACTTGATAAATAATGGTGAAAGGATGGAATGAATACATGTTGCTACCATCACTCCTTGCAGCACTGGAGGCAGCAAAGTGATTCACTTTTAACTAGCCACCTCCCCTCACTCCTAACAATTGGTCCCTGGTTCACCAGACTATAAAGGTGGTGCCTCGATAAAGAGCATGCCTGGAAGAAAGGGCCCAGCAATGAGGAGGAGGCAAGTTCTTGGACCAGCTCTACCCCTACTATATCTGTGGCCTATTTCCCCTATTAGGTTAGTGCAAAAGTAATTGCAATTTTGTATTGTTGAAATTTGCCATTTGTATTGGAATACATTCTTAAATAAATGTAGTTTTGTTACACATCATTTTAATGTGCATTTCCACTTTATTTTTTTTTTTGCTAATGACTTATTACTTGCTGTTTATTTTATATTCATTTTAGACTATGGAAATGATGTTAGACAAAAAGCAAATTTGAGCAATTTTCTTATTTGAGTTTCAAATGGGTCGTAAAGCAGCAGAGACAACTCACAACATCAACAATGCATTTGGCCAGAAACTGCTAATGAATGCACAGTGCAGTGGTGGTTCAAGAAGTTTTACAAAGGAGACAAGAGCCTTGACGTTAAGGAGTGTAGTGACTGGCCATTGGAAATTGACAACAACCAATTGAGAGCGATCATTGAAGCTGATCCTCTTACAAACTACACAAGAAGTTGCTGAAGACCTCAACTTGGCCATTCTACGGTCGTTCAGCATTTGAAACACATTGGAAAGCTCAATAAGTGGTTGCCTCATGAGCTGACCGAAAATTTTAAAAATCATCATATTGAATTGTCGTCTTCTCTTATTCTATGCAACAACAAGAAACAATTTCTCTATTGGATTGTGACGTGCAATGAAAAGTGGATTTTATATGACAACCAGCGATGACCAGCTCAGTGGTTGGACCAAGAAGAAGCTCCAAAGCACTTCCCAAAGCCAAACTTGCACCAAAAAAAAGTCATGGTCACTGTTCGGTGGTCTGCTGCCAGTCTGACCCACTATAGCTTTCTGAATCCTGGTGAAACCATTACATCTAAGAAGCATGCTCAGGAAATCGATGAGATGCACTGAAAACTGCAATGCCTGCAGTTGACATTGGTCAACAGAATGGGCCCAATTCTTCTTCATGACAACGCCCAACCGCATGTCACACAACCAATGCTTCAAAAGTTGAATTAATTGGGCTATGAAGTTTTGCCTCATCTACCATATTCACCTGCCCTCTTGCCAACCGACTACCACTTCTTCAAGCACCTTGACAACTTTTTGCAGGGAAAACGCTTCCACAACCAGCAGAATGCAGTAAATGCTTTCCTAGAGTTCATCAAATCCTGAAGCACGGATTTTTACACTACAGGAATAAACAGTTATTTCTCATTGGCAAAAATTTGTTGATTGTAATGGTTCCTATTTTGATAAATAAAGATGTGTTTGAGCCCAGTTATAATGATTTAAAATGCATGGTCCAAAACTGCAATTACTTTTCCACCAACCTAATATAAAATGTGAGAGTTGTCAACAAAATGTGGTATATGCATGCAAAGGAGTATTATATGGCCTTGAAAAGGAATGAAGTCCTGATACATGCAACAACATGGATGAACCTTGAAGACACTGTGTTGAATGAAATGAACCAGACACAAAAGGACAAATATTGCATGATCTCACTGATATGAAATAATTAGAATGAGCAGATATTCATAGAGACAGAAAGCAGAATAGTGGTTACAAGGGGTGGCAGGAGTGGGGAATGGGGACTTATCGCTAAATGAGTTTGAGTTTGGTTTAGGATGATGAAAATAGTCTGGAAATAGATAGTGGTGAAAGTTACCCAGTATTGTCAATATACTTAATATTAAAGATATCAAAGAACTATCCACTTAAAATGGTTAAAATGAAAGAAAAAAAAAAAAAAAGCAAAGATTGTTCCAAGTGCTTGACTCAGCCAGGACAGTCAACTGTGAAAGATACCTAACCACAGACCAGAAGTGACACTACTCGTTAAAAAAATGTTAGGCTCACAGAGTTGGCTATCGGGAAATAATTGTTCAATCGCAAAAAGGTCCCGAAGAGCCATCGAAAATTATTCTAAAAATCTGTAATTCTTCTCTCAAATTACAATATGCTACTTCTCTGTTACAACTGATTAGATTTTTTATTACAATTTTCCTTCATCCCATAAAAAAAAGAGGTACTGACCCAAAGACTTAAGTGCTCTTACAAAGAAAGTACTCCTTGCCCCTCTGAAAACCTGTAAAACCCACAGACTCTATCTGGCCCCAGAATAGGTCTGCCCATGAATGCCACCCCTCATCTAGGAAAGAAGCAAGTCCACGGAACAGCACACTCAGGAGTCATTACTGTCAGTTCAGTTGAAACTGCACATATTAGTGCTCAAATTTGATTATTTACATAATAACAATTACTACAAGGGGGGAGGCAGGTGTTGAAATGTGCTTGTGCATTTGACACACATGAATAATGGAGAAGCATACACTGTACTTGGGGCATATTATGAGCCTTGTGTCCAGGCATCCAGGAGGACACCAAGGATCAGCTTGAATTCTTATCCATGGCAAGGCAAGCATTAGTGAATCCTGGGCTAATGGAACTGCTTGTTGGACCATCTCAGGTTAGCTAACCCAGCAAGAAATCCAATCTCCATTCTTCCCTTGTCACAAATTTTCGAATAAGGCAATGAGTTACTCCAGAACACCCTCAAATCACTTTTGAAACTTTAACAGCTCTGCTCTGAGGAATATGGAATTTTCCTTCTTTAGACTAGGAAGTAGGCCTTTCCTCCTATTTATGGCAACCTACACCTAGTGTGGCTTCGGCATACAGTATACACAATCAGCTCTTTATAATACACAACTACCTTCTTATCTGATGCCATCTTGGCTTACCAACTCCATAGAAGTATGACATTTAGAGGGCCAAGGTTTATTCAGTGAACCCAGAGGGACTTTGTTTAGCATTTAATTCTGGTTCTAAACAGTTCTGACCCAGGTTTCTCCCATATTTGGGCTCATCAGTTCTTTCTTGCCAGATTCTAGTTACATGCCCTGGTTTAAGAGGAACCCCTCCTACAACTGGCCATTGAGCTCCCCAGCCTTTCTCTGAATCTCTATTTGCTCTCTGAATTCTGTCTAGCACCTTTTGAGCATTCATTCATTCATTCAGTAAACAATCACTGAGCACCTAGAAAGGGCCAGGCATTTTGCAAAGCATTACAAAATTCATTCCCTGACCTCATCCTGGTTGCCTGCTGCTGCTTCTGTCTTTTGCCTCAATCAACCTTGACATTAGTAGCCCAATCTTTACTTTATCTCTTCATTATTTTTATTACGGTAATAATTCCCATTGAAGAAAAAATAGGAAGTAGAGATAGGAAGAAAGAAAAAAAAATCATTGAAATTTGTTTTTCTTTTCAGGCAAGCAGAGATCATAGTACTATATACAAGATAAAAAGGGCAAAGTTGTTTTTGTTTAACTTTTTATTTTGAAATAATTATAGACCCACAAGAAGTTGCAAAAATAGTACACAGAAATCCCATGCATTCTTCAACCACTTTCCCCCTATCATCACTGTGGCCGTTGGCCAATTTAATGTAATTATGAATTCCAAAAATATAATTGGATCATGCTTGTAAACTGATCTGTTAATCTGGGCATGATTGAGTTATGACTGGGGCGTTGACTGGGCCACGTCAGTAGGGCGTTGAGCCCCACCCCTTGGTGGGTGGGGAATCAAATATAAAAGGCATGGCAAGAACAGAGTTGAAACGGTTTTTGAGAAGCAGTTTTGATGTTGGAAAGAAGGCCCCAGGAGAAGAGAAGGGAGCCGTTCGCCTGATTGTCTACAGCTGACCTTGTGGAGGAAACAGGAGCTAAGCCCGGAGAGAAATGCAGCCCCGGGAAGAGAGGAGCCCCAGAAGCCTGAACCCTGGCAAACACCGGCAGCTGTCTTGCTCTAACACGTGGCAATGGACTGTGGTGAGAGAAGAAACTTAACGCTTTATGGCCTGGTACCTGTGGACTTCTACCCCAAATAAATACCCTTTGTAAAGACCAACCCATTTTTGGTATTTCACATTAGCACCCCTTTGGCTGACTAATACAATCACTATGCATAACTATAGTACAATATCAAAACCATGAAATTGACATTGGTGCAATCTATAGACCTAATTCAGATTTCACCAGTTTTTATACGCACTCATTTGTGTGTTTGTGTGTGTACAGTTCTATGTGATTTTATCACATGTGCAAATTCATATAACCACTACCACAATCAAGATACCGAGCTGTTTCATCACCACAAAGAAACTCCCTCATGCTACTTCTTTATAGTCACACTCACTCCTGTCCCTAAGCCCTGGTAACCACCAAATCTCTACAATTCTGTCCATTTGAGAATGTTTTTTAAATGGCATTATGCAATGACTTTTTGAGGCTGTCTTCACCCAACATAATGCCCTTGACATCCATCCAAGTTGTTGTGTGTTTCAGTAATATGTTCCTTTTTATTGCTGAGTAGTGTTCCGTGGTAGGGATGTACCACAGTTTGTTTAACCATTCACCTATTTAAGGGTTTAGGTTGTTTTTTTATTTTTGTCTATTAGAGATTAAGCAACTATGAACATTCATGTACATGCTTCTGTGTAGACATAGTTTTTATTTCTCTAGTATAAATGCCCATGAGTGTGATTACTGAGTTGTATTGTAAATGTATATTTACTTTTATAAAAAACTGCTAAAATATATTCCAGAGTGGTTGTACCAGAAATCTAGTTTTTCTGCATTCTTGCGAATATTGGGTATTGCCACTATTTTTATTTTAGCTATTCTCAATCAAAGGCATTTTTAATAGCAACAATATCTCAAAAAGTATGGGAATAAACATGGTGAAACTTAACTTCCTAACTTCTTTTATTTAAACTAAAACTTTTCACTTCCAAAATGTAATTTTCCCTTTGATAATTCTTAGATTCTCCTCCATTAATATTACTTTAGCTTCTTTAATTCATTGAGGTATCATGAATTAAAAACACTAATCTAAAGATATCTAGAAAAGTATTCAGAGTTTATGAATAGGTTCTAGAATATTAATGAGCAGAGCTCAGGTTCTTCATCAGTAGGGTGTCCCTATATTACATTTTGCTTGGGAAAGTTCTGGTTTATGCCTGTTGTCCAGCATCCCATCAGATTTAGCATTTGTTCTGAATTTTTCATTTTTTACTAAAGTATAACTTAGCAATCATTGCATTAAAATAAGCTGGAGAGGATTTGATAGATCACCATATTTCATGTGTCTGGCTTTTGCCAGAACAGCATCCCATAGTATGTGAGACACATGCACAGCAATCAGAGAGCTCCCTTTAACCAATGGTTAAATATGAAAGACCACCAGTGACACTGTCTTCTCCTGACCCTTTCAACATGAAAGATAACTCAGACCCCTCTTCCAAGGACACATGCAGGATGTTCACTCATAAAACAAAGTGCACTAGCACATAAGCAGCCAGGAGCTACTAATTCCTTCAGCTCTGAGGGGGTGATGGGAGAAGTACTGAAAGCTCTTGCCCTAGTGGCCAGCTGTTGAACCAGCCAGTTGTGCCAATGCCACAGTCAGTGAGAAACATGGGAAATTAGAGTATGGAGACATATGACACATGTGAGAGAGTCTATAGATTAATCTCCTGCTGAATCACAATTGTTAAATAAATTAAAAGGGCTGCCTGCATTGGATGTTGCTGGGAGAAGACCCCTTTCCTAGAAGGACTTGTCCAGAAGACAAAAATCAATTGACCTGTAGGGATTTTCCAAGAAAACAGAACACACTCTACAGGGCTGATAAAACTAGTTTCAGTACAGTAGAAATAGCTTATCAGAATGGACAAGAATACCATACTAATCAATGTTTATCTGCTTCCACTTTGTAAGATCCTGCTATGCAAAATGGAAAGTTAATATCAACCAGTCAGAACATTTTCTCACTTGCTTCCATGTTTGTCCTATGTGAGATTCCCTTTTCTACCCCCTGGGTGGAGCTCTCTTCTACTTTCTGGATGGAATGCTGCCGATTCATGAATTGCTCAATAAAGCTGTGAGATACTCAATTGCATGAAAAGTTTTTCTCTTATTACAATAAATGTTTCTGTCATTTATTGTAATTCTACAACTATTAGCTTTATTGGTAGCATGTTTTTATAATGCAATAAATCCCTTCGACAGCAATGAGTTCAATAAAAATGAAAGAGCAAGTTAAATGAAAAATTAAACACTAAATGTCCAGTTCAAGAAAGTTCATGATGAACATGTTCCTTTGGCAAAATATTTGCTGACACATATTATTCTCCATAGGCATGATATTGATATTACTGACTACATGAGAACCAGAATACTAAATCTGCCAAGGAAATAGTACCAATGTTTAGTGGTTATTTTTATTTTTTATTTTATTTTATTTTTTCTCATATAATAAATTTTATTTATTGAGAAGTTTTAGATTGCATAAAAGTTACATCAAAAGTTTAGTGAATTCCCATATACCACACACCTTCTCCCCCTATTAATAAAATCTTACATTATTGTGGTATATTTGTTACACTTGAACAAACATTGAAGCATTGCTGCTAACGAGGGTCTATAGTTTACATAGTGGTTATTTTTTAAAGATTGTGTTAACCAATGAAGCTTCAGAAGGTGCATTTGTATATCAGTCTATGAATTGTGACTTTTTATTTAACTTAAATGACTGTTCAACTAAACTAATTACAGTATATTTTAAATTCAAAGTTTTCTTGTGCACATACAAAAAGTAAAAAGAGAGCTATTATGTGCTGTCTCCATTAGAAGAATCACAGTAAAATACCATTAATTTATATCAGTGCCATCATTTACTTCAAATGGAAAATCTTTTAATTACAATAATGGTTCAATTTTGTCATTCAATTCATGGAATCAAAGCAAAGCTCTTAGATGTTAATTCATTCTGATTGGTTGTGATGCTCCTATAATTTATAATCATATCCAAACCAGTTGCAATATTCTACCAAACAAAAAAAGAAGCTTGACAAAATGGACATTTTTTTCTACAGAGTTTTGAACACTCTAAATTACGCCAGCATGACAGTTCCTTCTTTCTATCCTTAAAGCCTGACATAAGAATAGAAATGCTTGAGCTTTTGAAGAACTATTTTACATATCAGCCTAAGTGCCCCTCAATAACACTGAACATTTTGGTAAATGAATCATCTATGTTTGTCTGTATTTTATTCAAAATTTGTTAGAAATATTTAATCAAACTATTTATTGAATGGAATACCAAATACTTTAATTTTCAAAGCTTTTATGAAATTGCAATTATAGAAAACAAAGGTTGCAAATGAAATGATATTGAAATGTATCCTCATAAAAGGAGGAAAGGATGAGAACAAATTTTAAAAGAGAGCTCAAATGATCTTTAAATATGATCTGAAACTCTACATTGTGCTTTGTAATATCTTTGCCTGTAGGAAGTATCTTTTGATAAAACTCCTGTTTTTAATTGGATAAACTTATAATCTGTACCAAAATAGAGTGAAATTTGAGAAAACCCACAATTTTGCTGCATCTAAATGTGGCAAGACATTCAAATGATTCATAAATAGAGAAAATTTTATTCAATGAGCTTTTGCTTGTAAAATTACTTGTTAAAATAATCTCTAACTGGAGGCAAAAAAAACAATTCTTACGAAAATACTTGAGCTGAAATATTCAATTTGAAATTGAATATTTCATTCATGAAATTTTAAATGAAAACTCTTGAAAAGTATATTTCATGTAGCAGAATTTGCTCTGTGCTTATCACGTGCCTCAAACCTGTAGATAGATTATTTTCTCATTAAAAATATTACAGACTTCAGAGAAGAGTCAGTTGAAGATGCTAAGAATTTAAAATTTGTTAACTTTAAATGCAACCTTGAAGCCAGTGGGTGTAGCTCAGTGGTTGAGCACCTGCTTTGCATGTACCAGGTCCCAGGCTCAATCCCTGGTACTAACTAAAAATAAAATAAAATAATAAAATAAAATAAAATGCAACCTTGAAGATGATTATTACAAGTTTTATGTAAAAATTTAAAATAAGTCTGTATTGAAAGAAATATACTCATCAGAATATTCCAGAAACATAATATTAGACAGACTACTATGAAATTGATTAAAATATATTAATATGTATCAAGAATAATTATTGTTCTTACACAATTTTTAAAGTTAAGGTAACCATTATAGATATGTTTTTTATTTTGTTTAATATACCAGTTTTTTTATTCTTTAGAAAGAATTTCATTCTTGAAATTAGTTTTGAACAGACTTTATAGGCCCAGCATTCTAATATAACTAATTTGTTGGTCAATAAATACATATTTTTTAAACAATACAAATAATTTTAGGCCCCCTTTTATTCTTAAGAGGTCCCAATTTCAATGAGAAATTAGATGATCATTCTAGTCATAAGGAGGTACTTTTATACTGACATTCGTTATAAAATTTAATGGCAGCATATTTACCAATAACCAGATTAAATATCCAAGTGATTTGATGGGTCAGTTGGCTTTGAATCACTTTATTCTAAGAGTGGGTAATGGACTGATCACAATACACTGACCATACCAACAATGGACAAAACATCTCCAAAGATACCTGCCAAGTATTGTAGGATTCCTCCTTCTCTACAGAGAAAAAAGGAAATTCAGGAAACAGAGTGGCAGAGTGGTACTGGTAGTCCCAAGAGGATGGCTATGTGTTTTTTTGTGGTGTTTTTTTGTTTTTTTGTTTTGTTTTGTTTTTGTTTCTTTGAGGTACTGGGAATTGAACCCAGGACCTCATACATGGGAAGGAGGTACTCAACCAGTGAATTACATCTGCTCCCCAAGGATAGCTATGTTTTTAAGGGTATGAATGATGATCTTCAGTTCAATAAAGAGTTGAAGAAAGGGCCCTTAGGTAGCCCTTACATCCTGCTTTGTCCAGGAAGGGAGAGGAGTTATAGCCACAACGCTCTTCTCTTCCATGATACCCTTTTGACTAAACTTGCTTTGCATGATAATCTGACTTCAACAGTCCAAACAGCTGGGTTCTCGGGGACCCACTGACATATTTACACTAGGATGTATCCCATAGAGAGAGTCTTGGCACATTCTGTGGCTGATTTGTAATTTTACACAAACTTTTCCAGATTTAGATGAGCAGCAAGCACATTAGAAAAAATGTAAATGTTGAAATTACACCAGCTATGCTCTCTTGAGCATGAGAATTCCATATCTGTAAAAAGAGAATGATAAAGAGCAGATGTGGCTTAAGCGGGTTAAAGCGCCCACCTCCCACATGGGAGGTCCCAGGTTCAGTTCCCAGTGCCTCCCGAAAAAAAACAAAAACAAACAACAAGCAAAACAAGTGGAAAAAAAAGAAAACAAAAACACCGACTCAGGGCAACCTATGTGTCTCAGTGGTTGAGTGCCGGCTTCTCACATACAAGGTCCCGGGTTCAACCCCGGGCCCTGGTACCTAAAAAATAAATAAATAAATAAATAAATAAATAAATAAATAAATAAATAAATAAAAAGAGAGAGAGAGAATGATAATGCTTTGTATATAGAATAATTTGCAGTAGAAAGAATATTTTGCTACTTAAAATACAACTGACTTTCCTGTTTCCATCTCTCAGAGAGGACAAAATTTCTCTTAGGAGTTTTTTGTTCAGTAAAATATTTTGATGAACATCTCATGCTCACAGCCTGGGCATGGGGTCATGGTTTGGAAAGACATCAGGAAAAAAGGTGAGAATTATAGCTCAACTAAACTTCATGAGATAGGATCAGAAATTTGAGAGGACTAATCTGAATTTCTCTACTCTGCTATAAGCTACTGTGATCCTCAGATAGTCCATTGGACTGCCTTATGGGAGTGGTGTTTTGGGAACCTCCAGGACAGAGCTGTTTCATGAGCATGTAACCTGTGCAGTCAGAAAAGGCCCCATGCTTGGTTTAATGCCCTGCTATCACCATCTTGAAATTCTTAATAATTTTTGGCCATGAAGCCCTGTATTTCCATCTGGCATTGGGTGTTGCAAATTATATAGCTGGCTCTGCTCCAGGAACAGGGCCTGTGATCTCTATTGGGGTCCATAGATCTGTGGGACAGAGAAGGGAAGAGTTCCAGGGGTCAGATATCAGTGAGAATGAAAATTCAGCAGAAATGTGAAATCAAAGCTAGAGGAGACCAAAAGGAAACCATTGTAATCTTGGTGATAGTGTTGGACTTCCACAGAATACAGGTTAGGACATTCAAATCAATTTTATATAAATTTCAATGGCTGGGGTAAACCAGCATTATCTATTGGTAACGTTGGTAAGAATGAGCAATATTGTATGCAGTATGCCTGGAACATGGTGACATTCAATAAATGGTTAGTATAATTTTTGTTTTAGGATCATACTGAGAGTAGCAATGAGAAAATATAAAAGTGAATATGCATATCTGCATGTGCACACACGTGTGTTCTTTTTGTATTTTTTTTTTTTTCTCTTTTCTTACGCATGTGTTTTGAGTGCTCTAAATCTCTCTTGCAAATAGTACACCTCAAGATCTACAAGTTCTGGAATCTTAAGATCTACAAGATCTTATTCATACATGTGTCACTTGTGTTTTGAGTGATACTTTTTTGTTTTTTAAAGATTTATTTTATTTATTCCCCCACCCCCGCCTTGTTTGCAGTCGCTGTCTGCTTTCTTTGTCCATTTGCTGTATACTCTCTATGTCTTCTAATCTTCTCTTTAGGAGGCACCAGGAACCGAACCTGGAACCTCCCATGTGGGAGAGAGGTGCCTAATCTCCCGAGCCACCTCAGCTCCCTGCTGTGCTGTGTCTCTCATTGCCGTTCCTCTTTGTCTCTTGCTTGTGTCATATTGTTGCATCAGCTCGCCACACCTGCCAGTGGAGCCAGCTCACCTTCTCCAGGAGGCACCTAGAACTGAACCCAGAACCTCCCATGTGGTTAGCGGGAGCCCAATTGCTTGAGCCACATCTGCTTCCCGAGTGATGCTTTTTTAACCTACTTGTAGCTATATCAGATTTTCAGGGTCAAGCCTACAATGGGAAAAAAAAGAGTTAATAGGAAGTAGAAGGTGCAGGAAATGAAAGCAATACTACTGTAAAGTGTTTATGGAAAGACTTATTGAACACAGAGCAGACCTGTAGCCCAGCCATACTGTGAACATCAACCATGCTTGTGACGTTTTCCTTCTGAAGAAGCTAAGTAACAAAAAGAACTCATTCTATTCTAAACATAGGAGAAGCTGAATACTTCTCTTGGACCTTTGGCCCATATCAATTCTTTTCATGAAACACATTTGCTTTTCCATTTGAGAGTGAAGAAAGAGTCCTTCTAATGGACTCAACTTTCTTTGCTTCCTGATACCCTCCAGAAAGAAACAATTAAACATCCCAAACCACCACACGCAGCCTACCACCTCCACACCTCAAGTCACATTAAGGCCAAAGTTGTCCAATAAATGAAGAAACTCTTCAAATAGGAAACTTTGGCTTTGGGACCTGGTTCAATGATGTGAAAGAAATGAAACAGGACATTTTCTTGGGCATTAATCTACATTATACTGTTCCAACTACGTGAGGGAGTGGCTAGTGGATGCTCACTAGCCTTGGGTGCTTATCAGAAAAAAGATGTGGTTGGCAGAATTTTTAAATGACTCCCAATGACCCAAGACCTTATATAAGTCCCTCCCTTTAAGTGTCAGTGGGACCTGTAACTTGCTTCTAACCAATAGATTATGGCAAAGGTGGTGAGATATCACTCCTGTAATCTTGTTACATTATAATGTGAAGGTGAAAGGATTTTGCCTTAAAAAGAGAGTCTAGAGGTCAGAGAGAAGAAAAGTCAGAGAGATTCTCTTGCTGGCTGTGAAGAAGCAAGTTACCATGAGTTGCACAGCTGCAAGGAAATGAATCCTCCAACAACCAATCAACTTGGAAGAGGACCCTGAGCTTCAGACGAGACCCCAGTCCCAACTGACAGCTTGATTTCAGCCTTGTGAGACCCTGAGCACAGAACCCAACTAAACCACGTCCGGATTCCTGACCCATGGAACTGTGAGGTCATGAATGTATGTTGTTTTAAGCTGTTAAGTTTCTAGTAATTTGTTACACAGACATAGGAAACTAATACAGAAGGCTAGAAAATTAGGGGTGATAGCCAAAATGGGAACTCAACCTACTGGGAAAGTCATGAGCAAGATTATAATTAAAGCTAACTGGAAATGCTCAGCTACTTGGGCCCCAGCATGGGACTGCCACTTGACAGTGAAACACAAGTGAGAAAGGCAGTAATAGCTTCTTTTCAGATTTGAAAGAAAAGCCACCATTCATTTGATGATTATCTGAAGCACATCCATAATCATAGCTGGCTTGCTAGCTAAGTCAGACTTCTTTTTGCAGAACTAAAGGAAAACAGAAAAAACAGAAACATACTCTCAAGGTTATTGATTATCTTCCAAAATGCCTATGTGCACTAGAGTCAGCAACCCTGGCTTCTTTGCAATATCTTTGAAAGATAACAGTATTTAGTTCCTTCTGCACTCCCATCCAGCTCTCTAAACATCTAGAAAAACTGAAAATATTCTTTCAAATAGTTGAAGAAGGCAGTGCATGAGTCCTGGGATCACTGGAAAGCATTATCTGCTTTTTTTTTTCTTTTTATCATTCTGATACTAAATTTGGAAATGGAATGAAAGAGAAGGGGAAAGAATCAGGCTCCATCAGTAAGTGGAGACCTTGAAAAAAAAATTAGCACTTTTTTAGTATTAGCTCTTAGGTTATAGGAAATATACAGATGTACACAAAAGAATTTATTTAAAATAGGTTGCCTACTTTATGCCTCAGTTATTGAAAAGCTGTGCATCAATTTTGTTGTCAATTGAATCTCATTTTAAATGCATCAGGGAGCTCAGTATTTGAAGAAACTCTGCAGTAAACCCAAGTAAAGCAAATTAGCTTTGTGTAATGTGTATAATTAGGCTACCTATGGCTCTGGATTTTTGTAAATCAGGATTTCTTAAAGTGTAGAACTCATACTCAAAAACATATACTCAATCTGTTTTCATGAAGTGCAGTGCCTATAGAAACCTCAGCTGATGTGGGATGGTCTCAGATGGACCTTGTGGGAAAACAGCAGCATAAAAAATAGATTGATTGGAACATTAGAGAAGGATATGTTAACCAGGAGGACAATAGTCCCACAGACTTCTGAGTAGGATATGGGATAGACATTCCAGCTGGTATGTCATGGAACAAAGTTCAAGATCTTAGGAGAAAGTGTCTTGTGTTTTGCAGTCAGACTCCATGGTTCAGGTCCTGGAACTACAGAGATGTAGCTGTGTAACCAGGGGAAGCAATTAACCACTCTGTGCCCATCTCTTATCCGAAAATGGGAATAATCAAAATCCCAAGTTTACAGGGCAGCTGTGAAGATTAAGTGTTTGGTACTTAGTAACTTGTTAATATTTGCTAGCTATTCGTATTTGGCACAATAGAGTTGTAGAGGCTCCAATTATTTAAAAGACTAACTAAAGCTGGGAAAAATAGTATTGACGGAAATAAACATGTCTTAGGAAAAAGTGTTAGTTTCTCCAGCAGGAGAATGCCTCAGGCATTTTCAGTTCAGTGACTACATACTATTTCTAATCATTATTTCATTTAGAATTATAATGAAGGATGCTGAGAATAATTAACCCCTTTTTGTATTCCCAGGAGCCTGTCAATGCAGGTAAGAAGGATTAGATGCTGGCTCTGTGTGTTCCTCTCTACCAAGCAGATGATCAGGATTTTTGTCCGTTCTGGGCATGCAAGCACATTCGCTGCAATAAAACAATGTCAGCCAGCCTCTGTTTCCTGGCAGTCCTCAATTCCCCACCCACTTCCTAGCAGCAAGGATGATATTTTGCATTTGTCTTACGCCTTGATAACACGTTTGCAGGCATAAAATAATAGGACCAGCTCTTGAAATCACCCAGCCCTTTTAAAAGCCTAGGAACTACAACAGCAGTGTGTGAGCAGTTAGAACCTGATGTGGTAAATCCTCCCTCAGCTGAGCTGCCAGCCCAGAAGCCCACTCCTCCCTTTGTTAGGAATTCTAGTCACAAAAACCCACAATAAAATGCTGCAGGCACATCAATAAAGGATATAATGAAATCAAATGAGTCTTGTTCTTTATATTTACATGCAAAGTAATATCAGAGGAGCATCCAGTTTGTTCCTGAGACCCACACAATGGACCCTTTTGTGTGAGGGGAGAGAAACTATAGGAAGCTGAATTAGGAAGCAATTCCAATTAAAAGGGCTGTGTTTAAGACTCCAAAGACAATGCAGCCTTTGCTAGACAGTTAGCTATTAGAAGTGTCTGGCTGCGAGGTGGTTTTATGGTAATTGGACTAGAGCTGTGGGGAAGGGAACACAGCAATACCCAACTCCATCCCAGGCTCTGGGGTCACACTTCAGCTTAATCCTGCACAACCCTGGGGATAATAATAGGACCCACCTAACAGGGTTGTTGTGAGAATGAAAAGAAATAAAACATGTAAACCACTTCTGGCAATGCCAGGCACATGCTCAGCACTCCACAAATGTTAGCTATTATTGTTGACTTCCTCAGACTGCGCCCCACACCAGTCCTGGCACTTTGTGCACGCGCTCGACAAGTGAATGGGACCCTGAAAGTCTCAGGGCTTGGAGGCCACCTGCAATGTGGTGAAGGGAAAGCTATCCTCAGCACAGAAGCCTCTAAAGTCATTATAAGTTACTTTCCTAGAGAAATGGAGTTCCTTTGGCCAATATTGGATACCTGGGACGTGTGCCATTTGAATTAGCTCCTGATTTCTTACACACATAGCATATTTAACGTTAGAGTCAGAGTTTGTAGAAGGCATCTCAGAGATAAGTTATTGCCTGTGGCAGACCACCTACAATTTTTCTCCATATTCTTCATTTGCCTTAAATGCGATCCATCTTCCTGAAACTGAGCATGCAGGCTGCCTCAGGCCAGCTCAGATCTGTAGCTGGAATTCTACAGTTTATTTGTCTCTGTGGAGAATCTCACTTCTGGTGGAGTGGAGGGACGTAGTATTTGGCTATTAATCCCTTGTCTAGTTCACCAAAGGGCCTCTTAAAACAGAAGTACTGGAAACTCTTGGTTTTGTAACTTTAGTGTCATTCTTCATTTACCTTATTAAAAGTGTAATAATCTCCTTTGGGAACATGGGTTGGAGGCTAAAAACAGAAAGTTTGAAGCATAAACTGGACACACTAGTGAAACCATGGAATATAAAAGAAATTCAGAACCAAAAGATACCATTGAAGGTTCTGACAGACATGAACTACCTGAGGAGACCCACAATGAACTCAAACCAAGATAATAGCACAGACCTAACCACAATTAACCCATTGGTAGTAAGCTGTGGTTGTCAGACTACCAAGCACAGGATATGATACCTGGATGCTCGTTTAAAATGTTTACATGTGAAGATATAAATGGGCCGAAATCATAGTGCCTCTAGTATGAGAAAACCCTGAGAAGTAACGATATGAAGCCATCACTGTTACGGTGACATTTTAAAAAACAGTCAATGAGGAAGGAAGAGGAATAGGAAAGGGGTGGGGAGTCCAAAATGGGCTTTATTTCTGTTTGTAATATTGCATTTCTTTAAGAAAAAGGATCTAAAGCAATTATAGCAAAACAGAAATAATTCTTAAATCTGGATGGTGAATCACAGGCATTTGTTTTGCTGCTCTCTGTACTTGTCTACATGTTTGAAAGTACTTTAAAATATTTTAAAATAATTAAGTAGATATTAAGGGAAGAAATCCAAAGTTTTTGGCAACTAAAAAGAGATGTCTTGGCTAGGAACAGCACAATGAAAAGCAAATAAAATAAGTGACAAGTACTGGAAGCTTCCTTGAAGGTTAGTTTTAGAATGACTCTGGAAAGTGCAGTTCAGGTCAAGGGAAAACCATTCCCTTTGATGCAGCCAAATCCATTTTAGGTTAAAGAAACAGAAATAATGGAATGGTGGTCTGCATGGAGGGGCACTAACTTCCTTCCCTTTCCGCCATGACTTCAGTGAGGTAATGAAATACATTTTAAAATAATCTAACAAAAATGCAACAACAGAACAATGGTTTGGATACTAATCAGTTTAGCCAAAATGGGAAGTAACTTTGAAATTCTCTTTTCTAAAGCATAGGCTGGCTTAACCAAGAAAAGGTGGAGTCAGAATGCAAATTCAGAATTGAATTATGAGGTTTTTTCAGAAAGGAAAAAAAGAAAACCCTGGATTGGCTAAATGAACTCAGTGTTCAACCTAATCACAAGAATGCCTCCCAAAGCTGGCTTACTTAGCATATACTGTTGTAAGGCTGACCACTCTCCATCATCAAGTCTCAGGTCAGATTGTAAGCTTTTTCTGTGCAAAAGAAGGCTGCCATGAAGAAAAAGAAATCTGAAATGTCATAAAGTATTGTTTGTGGGGATTCACTCATTTGAGACCTTTCTTTTAAAAAGATTTATTTATTTATTTCTCTCTCCCCACTCACCACCATTGTTTGAGCTCACTATCTGCTCTCTGTGTCTGTTCATTGTGTGCTCTCTGTGTCTGCTTGTCTTCTTTTAGAAGGGACCGGGAACCAAACCTGGGACCTCCCATGTGGGAAGGAGATGCCCAATCGCTTGAACCACATCTGCTCCCTGCTTGTTGTGTCTCTCATTGTGTCTCTTCGTTGCGACATCTCATTGCAACATCTCTATGTGACATTTCGTTGCATCAGCTCACCACACCAGCACTTCTCATCACCTCACTGTCTTGCTCGTCTTCTTTAGGAGGCACCGGGAAACAAACCTGGGACCTCCTATGTGGGAGGAAGGCACCCAACTGCTTGAGCCATATCCATTCCCCTGTTTGAGACCTTTGCTGCACTTACTTGTGATAAAAATTTCAGAGTAAATGGCGAAAAAAAGAATAACATAACAAATCTCCTTTCCTCATGAATTAGTATTTACGTAACACAGTAAAAGAGATAGTTTCAAATCAGACTTTTCCTCCTTGCCCCCCAAATGGACCACATAATAAGATACAGTTAAGTAAAATTTCCTCCAATGTAGAAGTGTGCACCATATCCATTCTTAGTGTCCTTTCTATAGTCTTTGTCCTAATATGGACTGTAAAATGGTGAAAAAGAACATGGTTGATATTTGTATCCACAATTGTATTTTAGCCTAATTCTCAAAATACTGTGACTCTAAGAAAGAGAAGAGAAATTGCTTGGTGCCAAACCTGATGTACATATTTTCCAAACTATAGAGACTGAATATGACTCACCCTTCCAAATTTACCAAGGAAGCCCATAGTTAACTTTTTTGCTATTTTTTTCTGATGATAATTAATGTAAAAGATTATATTAAAACAAAACCCCACTACTAGGTATATACCCAAAATAAATGAAAGCAGGGTCTCCAACAGATAATTGTGTACCAATGTTCACAGAGGCATTATTCACAATTGCCAAAAGATGGAAGCAACCCAAGTGTCCATCAACTGAAAAATGGATAAACAAAATGTGGCATGTACTCAGAATGGAATACTATTCAGTCATAAAAAGGAATGAAGTCCTGATGCATGCAACAACACAGATAAAACCTGAAGACATCATGTTGAGTGAAATAAGCCAGACACAAAAGGACAAATATTGTATAACCTCATTGATATAAAATAATTAGAATAATCAAACTCACAGAGTCAGAATCAAGAATAGTGGTTGCCAGGAGACAGGGTAGGGATAGGGAATAGAAGTCAAGGTTTAAAATGTGCAGAGTTCCAATTTGGAATGATGGAAATGCTTTCGTAATGGATGGTGGTGAGGGTAGCATAACATTGTGAACATAATTAACAGCACTGAAATATATATTTGAATGTGGTTAAAAGGGGAAATGTTAGGTGGCATATATAGCAATAGAAAAAATATTTTCTTAATCGAGGGAACTGCTTTAACCCTAAGTTAAAGCATGGACTGTAGTTAATAGTACAATCATAAAAATGTGCTTTCACCAACTGTAACAAATGCTCCATATCAATGCAAGGTGTTAATGATAGGGTGGTATATGGGAACCCTGTATTTTATGCATGATTGTTCTGTAAACCCACAACTTCTCTAACTACAAAAACAAAACATTTCTGACCACAATGGAATGGAGCTGGAAATTAATAGGGGCAGAAAACCAGAATAGGCACAAATATATGGAAGTTAAACAACATACTCTTAAACAATCAGTGGGTCAAGGAGGAAACTGCCAAAGTAATCAGTAACTACCTCAAAGCAAATGAAAATGAGAACACAACATATCAAAATTTATGGGATGCAGCTAAAGCAGTGCTTGGAGGGAAATGCCTACATTAAAAAAGAAAAAAGCTAAAATCAAAGCCCTAACTGTACACCTGGAAGAACTAGAAAAAGAACAACAAACTAATCCCAAAGCAAGGAGAGGGAAGGAAATACAAAAGTTAGAGCAAAATTAAATGAAATTGAGACTAAAAAGAAATTAGAAAAAAATTAACAAAATCAAAAGCTGGTTCTTTGAATGATTAATAAAATTGACAAACCATTAGCTAGATTAACAAAGAAAAAGAGAGAGAAAATGCAAACAAATAAAATCAGAAATGAGAGAAGGGATATCACCACTGACCCCACAGAAATAAAGAATATCATAAAAGGATACTTTGAAAAATTTTACGCCAACAAAACAGACAATTTAGATGAAATGGACAAATTTCTAAAAACACATGAGCAAACTATATTGATGAAAGAAGAAACAGAAGAACTCAACAGACCAATCACAAGTAGTAAGATTGAATTAGTCATTAAACCCGCCCCCCAACCAAGTAAAGCCCAGGACCAGATGGCTTCACAGGTGAATTCTATCAATCATTCTAGAAAGAACTAATACCAATTCTGCTCAAACTTTTCCAAAAAATTGAAGAGGAAGGAACATTACCTAATTCATTTTATGATGCCAACATCATGCTAATACCAAAGCCATATAAAGGTACTACAAGAAAAGAAAACCACAGACCAATCTCTCTAATGAACTTAGATGCAAAATCTTTAACAAAATACTTGCTAATCAAATACAACACATCAAATGAATTATATACCATGATCAGGTGGATTTTATCCCAGGTATGCAAGGGTGGTTCAACATAAAAAAATCAATCAATGTAATATATGGTAACAGATCGAAGGAAAAAATCATATGATCATCTTTGTAAATACAGAAAAGGCATTTGACAAAATACAGCATCCTTTCTTGATAAAAACACTTTGAATGATAGGAATAAAAGGAAATTTCCTCAACATGATAAAGGGCATATATGAAAAATCCATAACTAATATACTCAATGGTGAAAGACTAAAGGGTTTCCCTCTAAGATCTGGAACAAGACAACAATGCCCACTATCACCATTCTTATTTAACATTGTGTTAGAAGTGCTTGCTCAAGCACTTAGGCAAGAAAAAGAAATAAAAGGCATCCCAAATTGGAAAGGAAGAAGTAAAATTTTCACTATTTGTAGATGACATGATCCTATACGTAGAAAGTCCTGAAAAATCTACAACAAAGCTTCTAGAGCTGATAAACTAGTTCAGTAAGTGGTGGGATATAAGATCAACATACAAAAATCAGTAGCATTTCTGTACACTAATAATGAGCAATCTGCGGATAAAATTTTAAAAGTTTCATTTATAATAGCAAATAAAATAATCAAATATCTAGGAATAAACCTAAGGAAATAAAGGACTTGTACACAGAAAACTACACAACTTTGTTAAAGCAAATCAAAAGATACCTAAATAAATGGAAGACTATTCCATGTTATTGGATTGGAAGACTAAATATCACTAAGATGTCTATACTAGCCAAATTGATTTACAGATTCAACACAATACCAATAAAAGTTTCAACAGCATTTTTTTACGGAAATGGAAAAACCAATTATCAAATTTATTTGGAAGGGTAAGAGGCCCTGAAGAGCTAAAAACATCTTGAAAAAAGATAAATGAAACTGGAGGAATCACGCTACCTGACTTTAAAGTACACTACAAAGGTACCGTGGTCTAAATGACATGGTATTGGCAAAAGGACAGACATACTGACCAATGAAACAGAAATGAGAGTTCTGATATAGACCCACACATATACAGCAAACTGATATTTGACAAGGCCACCAAGCCCACTCAACTGGGACAGAATAGTCTCTTCAACAAATGGTGCTGGGGAAATGGATATCCATATCCAAAAGAAAGAAAGAGGATCACTATCTCATGCTGTATTAGTCAGCCAAAGGAGTGCTGATGCAAAATACCAGAAATTGGTTGGTTTTTATAAAGGGTATTTATTTGGGGTAGAAGTCCACAGTTACCAGGCCATAAAGCATGTTACTACCCTCACCAAAGTCTATTGCCACATGTTGGAGCAAGATGGCTGCCAACGCCTGCAAGGGTTCAGGCTTCTTGGGTTTCTCTCTTCCCAGGGCTTGCTTGTTTCTGGGCTCAGCTCCTCTGCTATCTCCACAACATCAGCTGTAGACTATGAGGCTCTCTAGGCTTTGTCTGTCTCCACAAGGCCAGCTGTAGACTATCAGGCAAACAGCTTGTTTCTCTTCCTGGGGCCCTCTCTTTCCTCACGACCAAGCTCCTCTGTGTGTTCACTTCCTGGGGTTCCAGCATTAAAACTCAGCATCAGAACTCCAACTCAAAACTCCAACTAACTCCTCTTCTCTGCCATGTAGTTTTATCTCTGAGTCCCCGCCCACTAAGGGGCAGGGACTCAACATCCTACTGACATGGCCCAATCAAAGCCCTTATAATAATTTAATCACACCAAAACGAACAGACCAGTTTACAAGCATAATCCAATATCTATTTTTGGAATTCATAACTATATCAAACTGCCATATATGCCCTATACAAAAATTAACTCAAAATGGATCAAAGACACAAATATAAGAGCTAAGACCATAAAGCTCCTAGAAGATAATGTAGAGAAGCATCTACAAGATCTTATAGTAGGAAATGGTTTCATAAACTTTACAGCCAAAGTGTGAGCAATGAAAGAAAAAATAGATAAATGAGACCACCTCCAAATTAAAAATTTTGTGCTTCAAAGGAGTTTGTCAAGAAAGTGAAAAGGCAGCCTATTCAATGGGAGAAAATATTTGGGAACCACTTATCCGATAAGGGTCTAATATCCAGCACATATAAAGAAATCTTGCATCCCAAAAATAAAAAGACAAACAACCCATTTTAAAAATGGGCAAGAGATTTGAATAGACAGTTTTCCAAAGGGAAACTATAAAAGGCCAAAAAAGCACATGAAAAGATGCTCAACATCACTAGCCATTAGGGAAATGCAAATAAAAACTACGAGATATCATCCTACACCTACAATACTGGCAGTTTTTCAAAACACAGAAATCTACAAATGGTGGAGAGGATTTGGAGGAATAGGAACACTCATCCACTGCCGGTGGGAATGTGGAATGGAGCAGCCACTGCGGAGGATGGTTTGGCAGTTCTTCAGGAAGCTAAGTATAGAAATGCCATATGATCCAGCAATACCACTACTAGAAATATACCCAGAAGAATTGAAAGCAGGGACACAAACAGATATATGCACCGCAGGGTTCACTGCAGCATCATTCACAGTTGCCAAAAGATGGAAGCAACCCAAGTGTCCATCTGTGGATGAATGGATAAACAAATGTGAGATATATATAGATATATATATAGATAGATAGATAGATAGATATATGATGGGATATTACTCAGCTGTAAGAAGGAATGACGTGACACATGTGACAACATGGATGGATCTTGAAGACCTTGTGTTAAGTGAAGTAAGCCAGTCACTAAAGGACAAATATTGCAAATTCCTACTGATATGGACTAAAGATATGGAGTAGACACTTGGAGGTAGAGTCTGGAAGATAGATTACCAGGAGATAGAAAGGGAGTAGTAACTAGTGAGCTGATGTTCAAGCTGAGCGGCATCTATGATAAGGTGGATGTTGGTGCTTTGGCAGTGGACAGGGGGTGATGGTGGTGCAGCTATGTGAGTGGAGTTGACAGTGCTGGAGTGTCAATGTGAGTGGGGTTGGGGGGTGGGTTGGGCTATCCATGGAGCCAGGAGGAGGGCTTTAGGAAGGAATAGGTGAACTCTGGGGACTTTGAAGACTGTGGTGGAGAATACAATTGTGGGAGTATTTTTCAGTATCTGTGGCAGGGGAGGTTCATTGTACAGGGTGTCAGTGGTGGGGAGATGTGTGGGGAAGGGTGTACCTGGGGCATCCCTTTATGGAATATAAATGCGTCCATGTTTTTATAGGGTGTTTTCTCAGTGAGTGAAAACCCATACAATAACCAACAAAATATTAAACTCCCATCTTGGGGAGTGCTGCTACATTCTCAAATAGAGTGGTAAGAATCTCCAGAGTACATAGACAGTGCCTAATAAAAGAAAATTGGCCAATATGCCAAGCCTTTTATATTAATTCTAGTACTTATGAACCTTATTCTTGCAAAATTGAAACTTAGCCTAATAATAACTATTACCTAAAAATTACCTCCTGAAAACCTCCTTGTTACTCAAATAAATGTGGCCTCTCTCTAAGCCAAACTTAGCAAATAAACTCACTACCTCCCCCCCCACCACCACTCCCCTGGCATGAGACATGACTCCTGGGGATAAGCCTCCCTGGCACCAAGGGATTAATACCAAGTGCCAACTAGCAATGCATTTGGAAAAAAAAAACATGACCAAAAAGGGGAAACATTAAATACAAAATAGTTTTTTATGGCTAAGCGATTTCAAAGTGAGTTGGAAGGTCATTTCAGATGTGCTTATGCACATCTCAAGCAAATCTCAATAACTGCCACAGTAAACAAAGCCTCAAACAGGGGTGTTCCAGAGGGCTCTAGAGACATCCAGACACTAAAGGCAAGGCAGAATATGAAATCAGCATCCTATCGGTGGGCCTTACCTTGGAATATATGATAATCTATTTTCCCCAATGTAACAGAGATAGACTCATTTATAATTACCCTACACATTATTCCTCTACCCCTTTTATTTGAACCTATAATTAGCACTATATTCATTAAATATATGTCCCAGAGACTTAAATCTTCAGTCTGTTCATATTCCGGTTGAGCCCAGAATCTCAGCAAAGTCACAGTCAACATCTACTCTCCAGTTCATCAGACTCGCCCCAGACAACTAACCAAAAGGATGATGATGGACAATGCCCATCCCAAAAATTAGAGAGTATCTACAACTACAAGCAAAATAATTCCTTTCATCTGCCCCATAAGATCTAAGCCCCCTCTCAACCTGAAGCAGAGTAGACATCACCTTCCCAAAAGTCTCAAGATTGAGGAATAAACAAACATAAGGGAGAATGCAACCATGGACCAAAGCAGACTCATTATTAATGTAGTAATAGAAGAACTTGTAACATTGATATAAAGATAGTGATTACCAGAGGTTCTGACAGGAGGGGATAGGAAAAATGGGTGGAACATAATGCATTTTTAGGGCATTGGAATTGTTCTGCAGGATATTGCAATGACAGATACAGGCCATTATACATTTTATCAAAACCTATAAACTGTACAGCACAAAGTGTAAACCATAATGTTAACTATAGACCTTGGTTAGTAGCAATGCTTTAGTATTTGTTCATCAATCGTAACAAATGTACCACAGTAATATAAGATATTATTAATAGGGGAAAATGTGGGAAGGGGAGGGGGAAATGGTGGGGTATATGGGAATCCCCTATACTTTCAATGTAACTTTTCTGCAGTCTAAAACTTCTTTAAAAATAAAGTTTATTATATGAAAACAAAACAAAGCACAACATGGGCATTGTGTTTGTTAGGAGATTTTGGGGTGCACGTAACATAAATCAATTCAAGTTATTGAATACACACAAAGAGAATGTACTGTAAGGATACAGGAGATTGTCACAGAACCAAAAGGCAAGAATACATGACAGCTCAGGAGGGTTAAACATTGGGGAATCTCCTCCTTTCCTTTCTCTCATTACTCATCTGTCTGAGAAATGTCTTCATTTTTCTTGGAAAGAGGGCTTTCTTTGCTATACAGTCCTCATGGTAAATAGGAAATGGCCATCATTAGCTTTCAAGCTCATAAGTTAAAGTACCAATCACCCCAACTGCTGGCTTGCACTCTAATGCGCTCACTGTCACACACACTCTCTGCTTGGTTCTCTCACCCAATTCCAAGTGGATAGTTAAGGGATGCTCACCAGGCCAGCTTGAATCAGGTATCTGCAGCCAGCAGGAAAGAATCACACACCTGCTGAGAGCCAAGCCAGTGCTCTCCAGAGAAGAGGGATGTGGTTGATAACATGAATTTCAGTACACATGTATTATGGAATAGAATGCCTTCATTCAATAAATGTTTATTGAGCCCTCCTCTGTGCTTGGCACACTCCTAGGCTCTGGGGTGACAGCAATGAATAAAAGCGACAAAGCTCCTTTCAGGAAGCTTATATTCCATTGGGGGAAGAAAAACAATAAGCAACTAATTAATAAACATCTAATGTATCAGACGGTTATAACGACAGTGAACAGTGGCAGCCTGGTAAATGGACATGGGTGTAAATACTTTCTCCATGATCAATTTCAAGCTACTAATGTGCTGTGACTGAATAGGGAGCTGAGAAGAAATGTGCAGTAGTGCATTATTCTACAGACTTTCCACCATACAGATACCATTGACATAAATAACCTTGAGAGCATAGATAAGAGTAAAACACGGTAAAATAATTAGGAAGCAGTGGTTTTTGAGAATTTATTACCTTTGTTTTTAATATAACTTATTTAATTTTAAGTTTATATAAGTTAACCTTTAGGATGGCTTTGTTATTTAACAACTGGCTTATAAAATCCCTGAAATTTTAACTATTGGCTCTCAAAAGCCAGTATGAGCTAGATCCAACCCAGCACTGGAGGAGAAGAAAATAAAGCAGGTTCCAAGTTAATGTTCCAATTATCTATTGCTGTGTAACTAACCACCTCAAGACTTTATGGTTTAAAACAAGTATTTTATGATATCTCACAGTTGTGTGGGTCAGACATTCTGGCAGGACTCGGTTAGACAATTCTTCTATTCCATGTGGCTCTAGCTAAGGTCACTCAGGGACCCCACCTGGCAGATGGACTAGTGTTGAGGGTCCAAGATGGCTTTATACCTACGTCTGGTGCCTTGATGGGGATGTCTAGAAGGCTGGACACAGTTGGAGCTGTTGACTTGAGTACCTATACATGGCCACTTCACATGGCGGTCTCAGGTCATTGAACTCAGGGCTCCCAGAGAAACTGTTACAAGAGGCCACTTTCTTAAGGTCTGGGCTTGGAAGCCTGCCCAGCACCACCTCCTCTGTATCCTATGGCTCAAAGCGGCCAGAGAACCTGCCCAGATTTAAGTGGACATAGACCCTACTTCTCAGTGGGAGGAACATTGAAGAAGTTGTGGCCAATCTTTAATCTACCACAGAAAAAGAATCATAGTGGTGAAGGAGCTGTGCTATTTTAAATACGCTGGTTGGGGAAGACTTCTCTACTAAGGTGGCTTTTTTCTTTTTTTTTTTTTCTTTCCAGAAAAGTGAAGGCAGCAAGGAGTGAGCCATATGAACAAATAAAATGTGCATGCATTTTTTGGGTTCTGCTTTTGGAAGATCAGACTAAACCCTCATCTCCACTCTGCTCTGCCATTAGAGATACCTTAATGGAAAAGTTTGAGAAGCACCAATGAGACCAACTACTTCACTGCCCAGGTAAAGGAAACTGAAGCCCAAAGAACTTAAGTGGCTGCTCCTAGGCATCAACTAAGTCCATGCCCCTTAGTAGCAGAATGTTGCCTTGAACTCAGCTCTTCTAGCTCAGATCTCCTTATTTATATTCCAGTGCTTTTTCTACAGCTCCATGCTGTTTTTCTTATTTTTACAAAACTCTTTCTAAAGTTGTATTATTACATGATTTAGCATTTGAAACTTTTCTATCTTAAACTACATATACAGGCAAGCCTTATTATTCATATGTTCCATATTTGCAAATTCACTACTTGCTAAAATTTATTTGTAATCTCCAAATCAATACCCATGGCACTTTTGGGGACATTCACAGACATTCGGAGAGCAGCAAAAAAATTGGAGTCTTCTGTCATGCACATTCCCATCTGAGGTAGAACAAGACGATACTCTTCCTTCTTGTTTCAGCTCTTATACTGCAAACAAATGTCCTTTTCATGGTCTACTTAGTGCCACTTTTTTTTTTGCATTTTTGTTGGTGATTTTGCTGTTTAAACTGGCCCCGAAGCATCGTGCTGAAGTGCTGTCTAGTGTTCCTAAGTGCAAGAAGTCTGTGATGTGACTTACAGAGAAAATGTGTGTATTAGACAAGCTTCATTCAGACATGGGTTAGAGTGCTGTTGACCATGTTATAGTGTGGTTGGTCTTATGAGTTTGATGTTAATGAATCAGCTATATAAATTAAATAAGGCATCTTTAAATGGATGCACACATAAAACAAGGTTATGTACTGAACGATTGATGAAAATATTGTGACTAGAGGCTTGCAGAAGCCTGACCCTGTATTTCCATATACGGTATTCTCTAATTGCTCTTCATGGAGACTTTATGGAATACAACTACTGTGAATAAAAAGAATTGACTGTATTTTATATCATCAATAAGAATATAAATGCCTTGAAGACAGAGACCTCACATTTACACTTCTCCAGGGATGCCATGTGCAACTGTGCAGTTCATACACTGCATAAAGTATCTGGCCGGCTTGGGAAGGAGGTTGAATGGGAACCTTCATTTGACCTGCCAGGCTGTGCACTATGGGGCAAGGCTGCATTGTCCCAGATCTTTTTCCACTGAAACAAAGGAGGGCTAGTGATAGCCTTACGTTTCCTTAAAAACTGCACACCATATAATAAAGTGTGGGCAACAGAAAAGGATCCTGGGGGTGGAGGAGGAGTGGGGCTTGCAAAAGTTTCTCTTATGGGCATGCTCTCATGATCTATTGCTGTATAACATATCACCCCAAACTTAGTGGAATAAAACAACAGTCAATTTATTGTGCTCAAAGACTCTGTGGGTGAATAATTTGGACAGGACATAGGATGGATGAATTGTCTCTGTTCCATGATATCTGGGACCTCAGGTAAAAACTCATCTTGGGCCTGGAACCATTTGGAGCCTTCTTCACTCACATGTCTTGGGCTTGGGCTGAAATGAAATGAAATGAGGCTGGACTCTGAGGAGACTGTCAATGGGAGCACCTCCATGTGGCCTCTCCATGTGCCTTGGGCTTCTCACAGCATGGAGCCTGGCTGCTGAGATAGAGCATCTCAGGAGAGAATGCCTGGAAAGCAAGCCTTCCAGGAGAACCAGGTGAAAGCTGCATGGTCTTTTCTGACCTAACCTCGGAAGTCACCTTGTACCATTTCCACAACATTTTATTGGTTGTCACTGTGGCCAGCTCAGATTCAAGAAGAGGGAAATTAGCCTCCACCTTTTGGTGGATGAGGTCAAGGTCACATTGCAGAAGAGCACGTGGGATGAGAGATATTATTGTGGCCATCTTTGTAAAACACAAACCGCCACATGGCACATCACTTCAAGATCCCTGTACCACAAAGAAGATGAAGCAGTAATTGGGGATCAAGACCCCAGAATATCCCTATGACATGCAGGATGACGAGCTGTCTGGGGCAGGGTTTATATGAACTGCTTTCTGAGGTCAATACATGGACCACTATCTTTTAAGTCTACAACCAGGGAGTAAGCTCTGTGCAGGGGACACGGGCAGCTGCAAAAACACAACAGATTCTTTTTGCCCTTGGGTTTGGTGGGTTTGCCAACAGGAAATTCTACAGAAAGGCTTTACCACTTGAGGGTTTGCCTTACTTTCTATTTGTGGGCCACTGACTAACTGCCAGAGTTACTAGGGCTCAAGCCAGAGCCAGATGTTCTTAGCAGATGTGAAAAGAAGGCAGTGCCCTTATTACATCTTTTAAAGTAGTCTAGTGCTATAAGAGGCCCTTTTTCAGTCTAGTGGGGGTTGGACATTCTTGACAGTAGCCATTTCCTCTATTTTAGTGCACACAAAATAACTAGTCATGATCTCAAACCCTTTCTCTTCTTAACTAATTGGGTGGCCTTCAGCAGCTGGGTGATGGAAACTAAGTGAAATTTCAAATGTATATACTTATTTTAAGTTGTGGCATGTATTCTCCCCACCCCATCCCATCCCACTATTCCTCTCCATTAATATAAGACTAACTTACTTGGCATAAGTAAGAAAGCAGAAGGAGAAGATATGCCATACCTAAGCTCAGTAAATTATATTAATTTCTTTATATTTCTGCCCCATCAGTGCTACCTCAACTTCCTACCTGGAGGATTTGGGGGAAAGAAGCTGAGTTTCCATTTAGCTACAGAGTATCAACAAATAATAAACACTAAATCCACTCCTCCCCTTACTTTCCTCTGTCCTGGTGTTTCTCCACTTGCGCTGTCTGTGAAATGAGCCATCACCACATCAGACCCAGAAGTGGGAAGGAGCTGCACACCAATAAAAGAAACATTCCTGGTGAAACGATGGTGCCTTTCCTCTCTTTGAGAGTTATTTAAATACATATACACAAATTACTTTTATTACTCAATTTAAACTAAAATCTCACTGTTCTAAAGTGTGTCTTTAGCTATATTAGTCACTAACATCTGTTAAAAATGATAAACAGCTCTAAAACATGCCCATTTCTAATCCTCACCCCACCCCCACCAAAATAACAGTGTGTGTTCAAGGTTACAAAGGACTGAGACTCAAGCTCCATCAGCAGGGAAAAGGAATTTGCTCGAGGATGACAAAATAGCAGGACTGTTCCAGGCATGTGGCTCCCCAACTTTACATACACTAGTAGATATTTCTATTTGGTTACACTGATAGATCAAGGGGAAGCTAACAAATATAAAATATCTGAATTTCAGCAAAGTATTTTACAATGGCTTCTATGTTTACGGGACAAGATACTGAAGTGCAAATTATGGTAGTGGAGTAGGTTAACAGCTGATTGAAGAATACCCAACAGTAGAGATGTCACTCTAATGGGAGTATCCCAGGTTTCTGCAATTGGTTCAACACATTTCTTAATGCTCTGGATAGAGCCAGAGAAGACATTCTCATAAAATCGATAAGGCACAAAGATAGGAAAACTAGCAAATAATGTAATTTAAAAGTATCTTGGTGGGCTGAAAGAAATGGTCAAAACCAACAAGAAGAAATTCAATAGAAACAAATTAAAGGCTTGCACCAGCCTGTCCCCTGCAGGGGAGAAAGGTAGGTGGAGCTTCATCAGTTTCGGGGGCAACACGGGCTTTTTCAGCCAGATCAGCTCAGAACACAATTGCAATCAGCAGTCTCTGTTTCAACCCCGTCTCCAGTAGGGAAGGGACTGTGGCTAATTTAGAGACGGTGCCTCTTGGAGTGGTGGGGAACAGCTTGTTGAAGGGCAGCAGTTCACCAAGAAAATGGGGGGGGGGCGTGGGGGAGGAAGGCCCAGCATAGGTTGTGGCAGTTGATTATAGATATGATGGCAAGGTCTGGGATCTGTGCAACAGTTTCATCTGGGTGCAGCTGGCAGCCTAACTCCACCCTCTACAGGGGCAAAGTTGACTGAGAATTAAAAGGTGCAGCACTACTTCAGGGCTTTAGGGACAGCTGACTGAAAAGCGCCACCTGCAGGTTATGTCAGGAAAGCACGGATTCAGGGATGTGTCAAAGAGAAGAGTCCTTTAGGGTCTCCTCCTCAGGGCTCATTGGAAATAATCTACACACAATTCATGGGTCCCTAGGCCTGTTTTGGTTGGGAAATCTTATCTGAGAAGGTACTCTCTGAAGGGACACACCCCCACCAAAAGTAGCCCTCCAGGTAATAGCAAATAGAGAAAACAAAAGGAGTGTTAAAAATATAGAGAGACAAATCAGAAACAAACAGAACCAATTAACATTCTGGTGGAGGAACAGGGAAATAGAAACTTTCTCCTGGGGATGAAGTAAGTGCACAAATAGTACAATGTAAAAAATTGTACCATATATTCAGGGCAAGAATCAGATGAACAAGAGCTGAAAAAATCAGATTTGTTAAACATGAGCTATTATAAAATTCCAAAGTAAGTTGAAACAAGTGTATAAGAGGAGCTTTAGCACAAGGCCAATCAACAAGAAAACCTTGGACTAAAGAGAGAAACTGAGCCCGAAATAAATACATCAAGAAAATCAGATGCTGAGACACCAGCAAAAAATTACAAGCCATACTAAGAAACAGGAAGCTATAGCCCAGCCAAAGGAACAAATAAACCTTCAGATGACACACAGGGCACAAGACAACTAATCACAGATGTTCAAACAAATCTACTTAATAAATTCAATGAGACGGCTAAAGAGATTAAGGATATTAAGAAGACACTGGGTGAGTACAAGAAGAATTTGAAAGCATACAAAGAAAAATATTGGTTCTTATGGGAATGAGAGGCATAATAAATGAGATTAAAAATACAGTGGAGGCATACAACAGTAGATTTGAATAGGCATAAGAAAAAGCCAGATAACTAGAAGACAGGGCTTCCAAAATTGAACACACAGAAGAACAAATGGAGGAAAGAATGGAAAAAATTGAACAGAGTCTCAGGGAACTGAATAATAGCATGGGGCACATAGACATAAGCATCATGGGTGTCCCAAAAGAAAAGGGGAAAGGGGCAGAAAAAATACTTATGGAAATAATGGTCAAAAATTTCTCAACTCTTTTTGAAACACATAGATATCTGTGTCCAAGAGGCACAACATACTCCAATCTAAATAACTCCAACTAGACCTACTCTGAGACACATACTAATCAGAATGTCAAATGTCAAAGATAGAGAATTCTGAAAGCAGCAAGAGAAAAGTGATTCATCACATACAAGGGATGCCCAATAAGATTAAGTGCTGATTTCTCATCAGAAACCATGGAGGTGGGAGGGCAGTGGTATGATATATTTAATATATTGGAAGAGAAAAACTGCTAGCCAAGAATTCTATATTCAGAAAAATTGTCCTTCAAAAAGAAGGGTGAGTCTAGAGTATTCACAGATAAACAGAAACTGAGAGAGTTTATCACTAAGAGACCGGCCTTACAAGAAGCACTAAAAGGAGTGCTGCAATCTTAAAGGAAAAGACATGAGAGAGAGGCTTAGAAGAGAGTATAGCAATGATGATTATCAGTAAAAGTAACAAAATGTGAAAAGAGTGGTGAAAATATGATATGACATATAAAAGCCAAAGGACAAAATGGGTGACGTAGGTATTGCCTTTACAGTAATAATATTGAACGTTAATGGATTCAACTCCTCAATCAAAAGACACAGACTGACAGAATGGATAAAAAAAATATGAGCCATCTATGAGCTGTCTACAAGAGACTCACCTTAGACTCAAGGATACAAATAGGTTGAAAGTGAAAGGCTGGGAAAAGATATTCTATCCATACAGTAACCAAAAGAAAGCTGGGGTAGCTATACTAATATTGGACAAAATAGAATTCAAATGCAAACCTGTAATAAGAGACAAAGAAAGACATTATATATTAATAAAAGGAGCAATCCACCAAGAAGAAATAGCAATCATAAATATCTATGCATCTAACCAGGGGCCCCAAAATACATAAGGCAAACATCGGCAAAACTGAGGGGAGAAATAGATGTCTCTACAATAATAGATGGAGACTTCAATATACTGCTCACATCAATAGGTAGAACATTTAGAAAGAAGATCAATAAGGAAACATAGAACTTGAACAATTTGATAAATGAAATAGACATAACAGACATATACATAACAAAGTACCCCAAAACAACAAGTGCTTATGGATCATTCTCCAGGAGAGAGCACATGTTAGGTCACAAAACAGGTCTCAATAAATTTTAAAAGATTGAAATTTATACACAGCACTTTCTCTGATCATAATAGAATGAAGCTGGAAATCAATAACATATGGAAGACTGAAGAATGCACAAATGTTTGGAGGTTAAACAACGCATTCTTTAAAAACCAGTGTGTCAAAGAAGAAATTGCAAGAGATATCAGTAAGCATATTGAGATGAATGAAAACAAAAACACAACATACCAAAACTTATGGGATGTATCAAAAGACAGTGCTGAGATGGAAATTTATAGCTCTAAATGTGTACATTAAAAAGGAAGAGCTAAAATCAAAGATTTAACTGCACACTAGAAAGGAACTAGAAAAAGAACACTAAACTAATTTCAAACCATGCTGAAGTAAAGATCAGAGCAGAAATAAATGAAATAGAGAACAAAAAAAAAACAACAGAGAGAATAAAAAAGACCAAAGTTGCTTCTTTGAGTAGATCAACAAAAACAACAAACAAAGAAAAAGAAAAAGAGAAGATAAAATAAATAAAATCAGAAATAAAAGAGATCATAAGAGGATACTATGAACAACTCTATGCCAAAAAACTAGACAATGTAGAGGAGATGAACAAATTCCTAGAAACACACAAAACACCTACACTGACCCTAAGAGAAATAGAAGACCTCAACAAACCAATCCACAAGTGAAGAGATTGAAACAGTCATCAAAAACTTTCCAAAATGAAAAGCCCAGGACCAGATAGCTTCACAGGTGAATTTCACCAATAATTCTAAGAAGATTTAATACCAAACTTGCTCAAACTCTTCCAAAAACTTAAACAGGAGGCAATGCTATGAAATTCATTCTATGATGCTAACATCACCCTAATACCAAAGCAAGATAAAGATACTATGAAAAAAAGAAATTACAGACCAACTTCTCTAATGAATATAGATGCAACATCCCTCAAAAAAATATTTGCTAATCGAATTCAACAGAACATTAAAAGAATTAGGAGGCGGGTGTGGCTCAATTGATAGAGCTCCCGTTTACCATATGGGAGGCCCCGGGTTCGCTTCCCGGGGCCTCCTTGTGAGGGCAGGCTGGCCCGGGCGGCCCGGTGGGCTGATGCAGCAGGACCTCACAACAGGAAGCGGGTGTGGCTCAATTGATGGAGCCCCCGTTTACCATGTGTGAGGCCCCGGGTTCGTTTCCCAGGGCCTCCTTGTGAGGGCAGGTCAGCCTGCGTGGCGCAGTGGGCTGATGCAGTGGGACCTCACAGCAAGGGGGAGATAAGCAGACACGGAGAAGACACACAGCGAATGGACACAGCAAGCACAAGCAGCAAGGGGGGGATAAATAAGTGAATAAATAAATCTTTTTAAAAAATAAAAAAAAAAAGAATTATACATCATGATCAAGTGGGTTTTATCCCAGTTATGCAAGTGTGTTTCAATACGAGAAAATCAATCAAGGTAATAATATACCACATTAATAAATTGAAGAAGAAAAATCACATAATCATCTCGATTGAGGCAGAAAAGGCAAAATAGAGCAGCCTTTATTAATAAAAAATATTTCAAAAGATAGGAATAGAAGGAAACTTTCTTAACATGATAATGGGCATATATGAAAACCCACAGCTAACATTGTACTCAATGGTGAAAGACTGAAAGTTTTCCCACTGAGATAGGGAACAAGACAAGGATGCCTACTGTCACCACTGTTACTCAATATTGTGCTAGAAATTCTAGCTACAGCAATTAGGCAAGAAAGAAATAAAAGGCACCCAAATTGGAAAGGAAGAAGTAAAACTTTTGCTATTTGCAGATGATATGATTCTATACCTAGAAAGTTCCAAAAAAATCTACAACAAAGCTATTAAAGCTAATAAACAAACTCAGCAAAGTGGCAGGATACAAGATTAATATGCAAAAATTGGTAGTGTTTCCATACACTAGTAATGAGAAATCTGAGGAGGATCTCAGGGAAAAAATTCCATTTACAATAGTGACTAAATCAAATATTTAAGAATAAACCTAACCAAGGATGTAAAGGACCTGTACTCAGAAAACTACAAAACACTGCTAAAAGAAATCAAAGAACTAAATAAATGGAAGGATATTCCATGTTCATGGATTGGAAAACTAAATATCGTTAAGATGTCAATTCTACCCAAATTGATTTACAGCTTCAACATAAACCCAATAAAAATTCCCACAGACATTTTTGCAGAAATGGTAAAGCCAACTAGCCCCAAAAAGTCAAAAATATTTTTAAAAAGAAGAATGAAGTTGGAGGACTCTCACTTCCTGACTCTAAAATATTGGTAAGCCGATGTGGCTCAGTGGTTTGAGCACCAGCTTCCCACATATGAGGTCCCGGATTCAAACTCTGTCCCCGGTACCTAAAAAATAATAATAATAATAATTATATAT
>JAQZBX010002455.1:0-71938 GCA_029593785.1 Cabassous unicinctus
AAAAAAAAAAAAAAAAAAGAAAACTAGCAAATTTAAAAAGAACCCATTTTCTTTCTTAATAGTTGACATTCAAATTCTTATTTAAGCCAACCTGTAATAAATAAAATTGTACAGAGTAAAAATTCTTCCAATGGCAATAAAATCTACATAAACAATTAAGATTTCTTCCTGTATATATATTGATATATAGTGATGGAAATAAAGTACCATTAGGTTAAATCACTTTTGTTATTCTGTATTTTAAAATTTATATTTATCTAATTTTTAGATTCCAGGGATATAATGTATCTAATTCTTCCTTCTTAATATTATCAGTTAATATTTGATATTATGAAAAACTAAAGATAAAAAAGATTTATTTTAAATATTAAATTATGCTATATATTTCTATTTCCAGTATTTCTTTTATTTCTTCTTTGTATGTGTTTACGTATGTGACTGCATGTGCAGGTAGGTATCATCAATCTTTAAATTAAATGTCTACATATTTATGGCATGCAGTTTAGTAAAATTTGTTGGCAATGCTTTTCTAATTTTTTAGTTGAATTTGTTTATAAAACTAAATGACCTAAGGTATGGGCATTGAATTTCAATACAATAGATTTTTAAATACTAAATGTTAAGTGAGTGTATAAAACCTGAAAACCATTGAAGGAAATATCCAACAGTTTTCAACTCTTTAAGCAGAAACTTATGATTAGAAATAATGCTTTTCTTTAAAGAATTTAAACCACAAAAAGTGAATATTCAAGACTAAACCATTTTAAAACCAATCTCTTTATCCATTCCACAGTTGATAGACACTTGGTTTGCTTACATCTTTTAGCAATTCTGAATAATGCTGCAATGACCATTAGTGTGCAAATACCTGTTTGAGGCCCTGCTTTCAATTCTTTTGGGTGTATACCCAAATGTGGAATGGATAGGCAAAACGTGATACATTCATGCAGTGGAATATTATTGTGTGACTATTCCAGCATAAGTAGAAATTAAGTTCTGATACATGTGACAGTATGGATGAACCTTGAAGACATCATATTGAGTGAAATAAGCCAAACACAAAAGAAAAAATATTGTATTATTTCGCTGATAAGAAATAGTTAGAATAAGCAAACTCATAGAGTCAGAATGTAGCATATAGGTTAACACGGGATGAGGTAGGTTAAGGAAATAAAAAGTTCAGGCTTAAAATGTACCGAGTTTTATTTGGAAAAATGGAAAAGTTTTGGTAGTGTATAGTAGTGATGGTAGCACAACATTGAACATAATTAACAGCACTGAATTATATGTTTCATTAAGGTAAATGGTAGAAAATTTAGGTTATCTATATGTTAGAATAAAATTTTTAAAAAATTCTGTATCTATATAACATAAAGTTAAACCATAGACTCTAGTTAATAGTGAAAGTATAAAAATGTGTTGTTGTCAGTTGTAACAAATATATCACACCTATGTAAATTGTTAGTAATAGGGTCATATATGAGAACCCTGTAATTTTATGCTTTTGATAATTAAATCAAAATATAATATGCAGTTATTTGTTTCCTAAATAGCTAAAAATCAAGTGATGAAAAAAAAATTGTGGACATTGTTAATCAATATTAGAACATATTTTGTCCATTCTCTCACCTGATATATGATTCATTTAGTCACGAGTAAAGATACATGAAGAGTCTAATGACCTTAGTGGGAAGATGAAGGAACCAGCCCTGTACTTAGAGAGACAGTATTTTACAGCTTAAGTCTATCTAGGTCTCAAACATCTTATTCAGTAATTTTTGCAATAAAGAATTGAATTTTTATAATAAAGAATTGAAAGGACATGAATACAAAAACTATATTCCAAAGGATCATAAAGAATTGAAAACATGTTCATACTTATTAGTAATCAAATGTAATGAAAGCATTTGCAATTCAAATTAAAGAAAGAAATAAAACCTTAGAACTACTCAATTTACAAAAATTAAGTCAAATAATGACACGTGTTGGTAAGAATGTGGGGAGATAGAAATCCTCATGCATACTTAGAAGGGGGGTGACAGTCACAGACATTAGGAAGAACAATTTGACGCTAGTCAATTTAAGTGCAAGCATTCGCCATGACCCCATAATTCTAATTTTAGATATATCCTAAAGAAATTCTTATAAAAAATAAACATCAAAGGTTGTTCCTTTTAGCATCATTTCTGGTGGCAAGAAATTAAGGGGATTTAAGGTATCCACATCTAGGGTATAGGATAGTTATGTGGGGGAAGCACTCCAGTAGAATGGAGATGTTGGAAGCAACAGAGTAAATACAAATGTGGCAATCTGGAAGGATCATGAAAACATAATGCTGAGTGAAAAAGTATGAAAGAGAATGAGATAAAAGGTGCAATACCATTGAATAAATTTTAAAAGTGTATGCACCCTAAACAAAAATGAATTGAAGAGCATTGAGATCAGCATTTTAAACAGCTATAGAATAGCTGGCTATAGAAGTAAGGGGAATGGGAGTATCTGCAATAAAGTTAAGAAAAAGTGAAAAATTAAAAAATGAATATGGAAAGACATATAGAAAGTTCACATTTTATACGTACTTTAGAGAGGCATAGATGCTTGTAAATTAAATGTCAACTTATATAATCATCACTCTGACCACATGAAGTAGTGTTTTAGTTTGCTAAAAGCTGCTGGGAACAATATACCAGAAATAGATTGACTTTTATAATGGAAATTTATTAAATTAAAAGTTTACAATCCTGAGCCTGTGAAAATGTCCAAATCAAAGCATCAGCAGAGATGCTGTCTCACCAAAGGTCACTGCAGGTGATCCTGGATTCCTTTGGTGTGGCAAGACACAATAGCAGTTCTGCCAATCTGGGTCTCTCTACTCCTGCAGGCTTACATGCTCCACAAGCTCAACTGTGGGTAATCAGGCTAATGGCTAATCTCTCCCCTCTCCTCCAAACCTCTCTCTCAGCCTCTCGGGGACCTCTTAGCATGCTTCTGTGTTCTACTGATTCCAGCCTCTGGCTTCCAGGTCCACTCTTTCAGCTTCTTGGAATTTCTCTATCCCTGCTACTTTTTTCTATGTTACCCTGTGCATTCAGGACTCCATTCATAAAGGACTCCAGAAAGAAGATAAAGAACTACCCTGGGTCATGTCTCACTGAAGCAATCCAAAGTACCCCTAAATGAATCCCATCCAATCAAAGAGTCCCACACCCCTCAGAAATGGATTAGCTTCAAGAACATGCTCTTTTCTGGAATCCACAAAAACCTTCAAACTGTCACAAGTAGGTATTATTAATAACCCTGTTTTATGGATGATGAAAATGAGGCATAAAGAGGTTATATAATTTGGCAAAGTCATACAGCAAGAAAATGGCAGAATGTGGATGTGAGAGCCATTTCATGAAATACACACACACACATACACACACATAAACCTACGCTCCATGAGAAGTTGTTCAAGAAAGTAGAGGACAAAAACGTTAGAAACAAGAAAGAGATTATAATTCTAGATATGGAATAATTAAAATTCAGTTAGATTGCTATCAACTCAACATTAAAATATTATAATATATAATGAAATTGAATTACCAAAAAATATATATCAATGGAACCAATGGATGATCAAAGATAACATTTTGTTCTTATTTGAATGAGTAAATTTGGAAATAGTTTTCTTTCAATAAAATAACCCAAGAAATGTGGATAAATTTCACAATAAAAGTAGTAATGCATATTGGTTTTTATTAGAATATGATTTTATTCTAATTTTTCATCTTAATTCGAGTGATGAGGATTCTCATGCATGAATTTTTTATTGTTGGTCTTTAAAGTCCTAGAGTTTTCTCTAAAATACCTATAATTTTAGTTTTTTTCTTTGATTAAGGTATGCAACTTCATAAACTGAGAAATAAGGGACAGGTGCTTGGTATATTTATATTTGACAGTATTTTAATATTTTATAGCTATTATGTAATGATACTTACCTAGAAATACCTTGACCCAACCTTTCCAAAAGAATTTTAAAGGAGGGGATTGGGTTGGGTTTGATGATATATTCTTCCAAAAGTGGCTTGGATTTAGATAATATGTTACTAGTTTGTATTACACGATTATGGAATTTCATATAGATTATGTTGGATTCAGAATGGGTTGTAAGACAGTTTCAGATTTACAGCTTATTATTATGAAATGTTTTGTTTTGCTTTTAGTGACTCTGAATTTGCTTATTGGAAGCCTGCAATATTATGACGCATTCATAGATTTATCTGGTACTAATTGAACTCAGTGGATAAGTATCATTGCCATTATAATTCTTGGTATCATTTTCCTATTTTGTTGTTTTGTCTAACTGACTGTTAGGTTTTTGTTTGTTTCTGTTATTTTAAGTGTTTGGTGTTAGCAAACTGATTAAAATATATTTGGTATGCCCAAAATCCCTTAATGTAAAGGGAGATAATTTGGAAAATAACCCAGATATACGCAATATTAGTAAAACATTATTTTTCACTAGCTTTACCTAAAATGTTTGGCTCTGCAAAAACAATGATAGAACAAAGCAGCTGGTTATGATTTGCTTTATTTTGATTTTGCATATGGGAATAGCAAGAAATAAACTTCTACAGGTATCTCTGTGCCAGGAATTTCGATCTTTACAATATTTCTCTTTAATGGGGTCCAGACTCCCTGAACAGACGGCAATTCCTATTCCAAGGATAAAGAAGAATACAGAAAGTAAACAAGACCAACACTATTAGCTTCATTTTAAGAAATAACTTTTGAATGTAGCTTATAGAATTTGGTCTAAGAACCAAAAGCAAAATTTGTAATTCGACAAACTGCAAAAAATGGACAACTATACATGCAGCAAAACATTAGAACAGTAGTGTTCAGATGTGGTGAAAAAACAAACAAACAGAAAAACATTTTGGTTCTTGTGAAAGAAGGTTTAGACCCCAAAATTTGGCCACAGTCAAGAACAATGCAATTTTTAACCTAGTTGTTTGGGAATACTATGTGCAAAATATATTTGATTATGCTGTTAAGTAGCTCTTTCCTATCACTGATATCTACATAGAATTGTTTCCAAATCCCAGGCTGTGCTATATCTAGATCTATGTTGCAAAACAATCCCATGGGCCTTAGGATTTCATGATCACCTATGACTTTAAGCTCCTATTTCAATTCAATTAGTTGAAATTCTGAACATTTTTCTTTCTTCTATATCCTGCCTGTTTTCTGTACTCAACCAGGCTGCAATTGGAGAATATCCCAGTCTTCTCGATATTAATACTCCCCTGTGAGACACACTCACTCACTTTAAAATATACATATCTACCCTCCAAATACACAAAGATAAGAGCTAGATAATTTCTAAATTGTCACCCAGAAACAATATTACATAATTCCATAAAATTTGAATTAGACTCTCTTTCAGTCTTTTGTAAAAAAATATGATTAGTGTTGAAAAATCTGCTTGTTTTCAGATGTTTTGAATTATAAGGTTCATCCAGTTCTTATTTTTGGATTTATGAAAATGTAATATATCCAACTTAAGTATGCCCATGAAACAGACCTATATTTCCTGAAAATTTTCAACCAAAAGTTTTCTATATTGCTGATGGAAGTTGAGAAATATGTTATGAGAAATAGCTTCAATTAAAATTTATAGGAATAATTAGTACATTCTTTCCTACTTTCCTTATCCAACTTCTCAAAATTTGAATGACTTCCATGGGATCAGAGAGCCAACTAATTTCTTTGTATCTTTTCTCTGCTTTCTTTGTTATCAATGATTCAACAAGACACAACCTTAAGCACAACTTGTCTCATTCACTGATTTACACACACCCTTTTGAGGGTTAGCGTAAGTGATCTGTTTAATGGTATTTCCTGAAATACTATTTTCATATGCTATCTAGGGTCTCTTCTTAGGGATGGTACGACATTTCTTGGGAGTTACTTGATCTATGCAACATAAGTGTGAAACTATTGTTCCTTTTGGTTGGCCTGTAGGGAGCTGAAAGAATACCAGATGCATCCTGTGGTAACTTTTGATATACTGCTTCCCTTTATTTGAAGCAAAACGACAAACTTGAAATGTACTGTGTATTTTATGACATTTGCTGACAGAAACAAGGGATTCTTTCTGAAGAAAACAAAAATAGTGTGAAGCAAAAGAATTTACAATGAGTAGCAGAGATGCATTTGGGGAGAGAAAGATAAGCATGATCTCTCTTTTTTCCATAGGATTGCACCCACTTAAGTACCTTTCCCTTAAAATTATTTTAGGAGACTATAGTGTTTGTGACATAATAAATGTCAGGGCAGTGTCACAAATAACAGGATACTTGAAGCAGTGCCAATCAACTGGGGAATATAGATTTTAATATCAACAAGTTCAAGTTGCTGACAGATTGGACATACTTGCTAAGACATCTGATCCCACAGGAGAAGTGCACTTCAGAAATTGATGGCTGATCTGACTGTTACAATGTACTGGGGGAAAAAAAAGAAAAAAATAATTCGTCAAGGCTGAATGAACTTGCAGTTCTCTGATTAAATTTTGTGAATCTACTAGATGCTAATTATTTAAAAAACCACAGTATAGGTTAAGACAAAAATTAAAGCAAAATGTTCTAACGGAACCTGGTTATAGTTTCTTTATGAAGCTGATGACATAGAAATAACATTGTATAAATATATTAGCTGGGATTATGTTATATGAAATATTAAAAATATATCTGTGCAAGCCCTTTAAAAATAGATATACCAGAAACATTAGATGTTTCCACCATTGTGATCAGCAACACTGCCAATGTGACAATGACAAGGAAAATTCAAAGTGACTAAGCATATTAATAATAATTCTGTTGCATGCATGTAGTAAAATCCTTAAATCATAGAAGACCATGTCTCTGAATAGATTTTGGAGTATTTGCTTGAGGATGTTTCTAATAGCAATAAACTCTCTGCCAATGGCAGCAAAGATAAAAGCTTATCTGCCACAGGGAGTTAGTGCTAATACAAGGTTTCAGGTGAGTGTATTGATTAACTCAAAAGAGGAAGTAAGGAAGTTATTTTATAGAACATGTTACAAGATATGTATGGATTTTCTTTGAGTCTTTATGCTCAAGAGCTAAATATGTTTCCCTCTCTCCTTTGTCTAGAACATGCAAAAAGCCAAACAACACTGGTACATAATAATATATCATCAATAGAGTTTTACAAGCTCAAACAACAAAGTATTAAAAAATCTACATTAAAGCACTATACAAATATTTTGTCCTCCGCTCTTACATATAAATTTTAAATTATATGGTAAATTTCATTTAGAAGGAATAAGAAATAAATAGTCTTTTTAAAGCTAAAATATAAAAACCTCATCTTATCAAGGTTTTATTTTAAAATGCTTTGTTAAGATACTACTTTAATCTTACATAATGTTTCAATGACTATAAAGAAAAAAACCTTTTCAATGCTGGTATGTGGTAGAGCATGCAGATGACCACTGAATAAAACAATCATTTTAGAAATCTCTATAAGTCAAAGATTTGACCCCCAGGACAACTAACTAGATGATGATGATGATGGAAAACACCCATCCTCAAAAGAAGAAAGTATATACACTGCAAGCAAGACAGTTCCATCCATCTGCCCGATGGGATCTAAGCCCCCTCTCAGTCAGAAGCAGAGTGGGCATCACCATCCTAAAATCCTCAAGACTGAGGAATGAATAAACATATGGGAGGAATGCAACTATGGACCTAAATAGACTTAATATTATTATTGTAGTGGCAGAACTTGTAACTTTGATCTAAAGAGAGTGGCCGCCAGGGGTTCTGAGGGGAGGGAGAGGAAAGAATAGGTGTAACATGGGGCATTTTAGAGACACTGGAATTGTTCTGCATGATATTGCAATGATGAATACAGGCCATTATACATTTTGTCAAAACCTATAAAATTGTACTGTGTGAACTGTAAATCATAATGTAAACTATAGACCATGGTTAGCAGCGTAGCTTCAATATTTGTTCATCAATTGTAACAAATGTACCTCACTGATGAAAGATGTTGTTAATAGGGGAAAGTCTGGGAAGAAAAGGAGGTGGAGTATATGGGAATCCCCTATATTTTCTATATAACTTTTATGTAATCTAAAAGTTCTTTGGAAATAAAGAAAAAGAAAAAAAGACAGCAGGCCAAACCTGACATACTTCCAGTTGCTGCAGAATATCACATTGTTTGGTGTTATATGAGAGTGCTATTTACCCCAATTAATTTAACTTTTCCTGCCTACTTTGTGGACTGGTCTAGTATTTTGGTTTCTAGGTCTGGTTAACTATTAAAGAAAGCTTTCAGAAAAGTGTGTGGAATATAACATTGTAATGCCTCCCACAACTGAAAATGTGTATGTGTTTAAACCAAAGCTAAAATCATCTTAACAGAGCTGTATAGAAGTAGTGTTTATTTTAGAATTATACTACAAATAAACATGTGAATAATTTAATTATGGATTTCAGTTTAACTCCTTTTTAATCACAGAATTATATATTTTGCTGTTATTAGAATAATTTTTAAATGTCATCTTGAAATAGAAGTATGTATTTAAAATGTTAATCTAAAAGCAAATGAAGACTTTAAATGTGTATAGTATGTTTATTTTCTCTGTAAGATTCAAAATGTTAAACAAGACATTACCTGTATTGGAGGAGATTAGTGATTTATGAGCAAGATGGTTTGGTCAGACCTTACAGACACACTTGACATACTACAGAATGTTTTGTTGCACTTGTGAAAATTCTCAAGTCTAACTGACTTGAGAAAAAAAAAATTCTCTTGTCTAACTGACTTTACATTCCATGGTGGTAATATGGCAAACGTAGTGTTATTAAAGTGTGTGTACACATCAAAAAAAAAATCTTCTTAACCCTAAAGATAGATTTACTCATTTTCACATTGGTATCTATTAAAATTTATTACATTAATCTTTTGTTTCAGAAGTGTCTTTGAGATAGACTATCTATGGACCCTAAATTTAAAAAGATATATGTTATGTAAATTTCTAAAATAATTATATACAAAAAATAAGCAAAATAAAGCCATTATGTTCCTTAAAATATCTGATAATTCAGAAGATCATTTCATTCCCTACAATTAGTTATAGATATTTACTGAGATGTTAAGTACAGCATTTTCTAATAAAGGTACTGTTGTATTTAGATATTAAACAAATATTTATCACAAATAGATTAAGACCTGTATATATTGATAGTGCTGGCAATGGACAAATTTATGTTTTAGTAGACTAATTTCTCAGTACTAGATACTCTTCTAAATTCTAAATCTCATGAGCTACAGTAACTTAAATCAAATATGGACATGAAGTTAAGACATTTATTTTTATTTTTGTTTACAAAACCTTACTGGACTACTTGCCAAGCTGTGAGGAGAATGCAGGGAAAATGGAAGTTGATCATAGTTTGCTTAATGTTTGGTATTTTTCCTTGGTATGCTTAAACATAAGCCTCAGAATTTACTTGTCTGTGAAAAAACATCAATGGCATTGCATTTTTATTCTGTGAGGGCTGGTGTAATAAACTAATCCAGCTACCTAAAAGAAAGAAAATAAACCCCGAGTTTAATAAGATTTTTAAAAAAGGAAGAAATTGCATGTAACCTTACATGTCACACCAGTAGAAAATATTGTAAAGATTGAAATATGGAGTGTGTTGGACATTTACCCAGTAGTGCAGAAAACTGTATCTACATTCTATTCCATCAGGAAGGCTCATCGGTCATTTTCCTAAGCCAAAGACTAATTTTTATCATTTCCTATTTATGCATCTCTTGGTTATAGAAACCAAGTAATAGTTACAGGACAATTTTCACTCATCTCAATTTTAAAAGCAGCTCATGGATCTCCAGGCATATATTTTCAAAGTAATGTTAAAAGAAGCATATATACAATGATGTTATTTAGTAATAAATTTATCCTATCTAAATATTAGGATCAATATAAGTATCCTTAAAGAACAAAGAAGAGTTTTGACAAAGAACCACAAATACAAGCGGTGCTGGTTAGAGGATACCTACTCCACATGTGTTGCTTAGCAGCAACTCCTTCTAAGGCTAGTGCTAATTCTAGGAGGCAATTAAGTCTGAAGTGACTAGATAAAGAATGAGAAGGCAATGCTTCATCTCTTGAAAAAAGGTCCCACTTTTTATAGTTGCTTAACAGGATGCACACTTCACTCTAGAACTGAAGCAATTTCAAAATAATCACTGATCCATAAGCAGAGTTCCCCAGGTACTTAACAAGAATCTTAAAAAATGAATTTTTGAAAAATAAATGATAGAGTTGTGTCATTCTTTGCAAAATGATAAGAAGGATATAACTTTCTATATCTCTATGACGTAGTAGGCTTACTTAATCTGAATATATTATGTTTCAAGAGGCAACCACAAGTATAATATGAGATCACATTACATTTCAACCATAGTACCATGCTTTGTTTAAATTAGTAATTCTGGAACTATTCATAAAATTTAGTTAATATGCTGTAAGGTATTACCTCTTAGAGAAACATAAACCTAATAATGAAAAAGACAACATTATGATGCTCCCCTAATTTTAAAATATAGAAATGATAGATTACAGCACAAATTTAAGAGGAATTTATAGTTTCTTCAGTTAAGTGCAACTGGCTGAATAACTGAATTTTCAGTGAATAGCTAAAGCACTAGAAGCAATATATTCTGAAAAGAAGCCTGAACTGAACTTCCTAGTGTCAATAAGGTATTTGTGCTACACATATACAAAAAGTTGTTGTATGTCAATACTAAAGAGCAAATTATGTTAAATAATTTCTAAACAAAAATCACTGCAGAGATATCAATATTTTCTTTCCTATTACAAATTGTTTAATATTTCAATGCTTTTTAATTTTTAATTTTTGAAGAAACTTTAGATTACATAAATGTTACATCAAAAACATCGGGGATTCCTTGTATTAGGAAATGGTTTCATGAACTTTACACTCAAAACTTGAGCAACGAAAGAAAAAATAGATAAATGGGACCTCCTCAAAATTCAAAAACTTTTGCACATCAAAGGCGTTTGCCAAGAAAGTGAAAAGGCAGGCTACTCAATGGGAGAAAATGTTTGGTAACCATATATATGTTAGGGACCTAATATTCAACATATATAAAGAAATCCTACACCTCAAAAATAAAAAGACAAGCAACCCATTTAAAAAATGGGTAAGTAACTTGAATGGACACTTCACCAAAGAAGAAATACACATGGCTAAAAAGCACAAGAAAAGATGCTCAACATCACTAGCTATTAGGGAAATGTAAATCAAATCTACAATGAGATATCATCTTACACCCATTAGACTGGAGGCTATTAAAAAAACAGAGGACTACAGGTGTTGGAGAGGATATGGAGGAATGGAAACCCTTATCCACTGCAGGTGAGAATGTGGAATGGTATCGCCATTGTGGAGGACAGTTTGGTGGTTCCTCAGGAAGCTAACTGTCGAACTGCCGTATGATCCAGCAATCCACTGCTGGGTATATACCCAAAAAAATTGAAAGCAGGGACACGAACAGATATATGCACATCAATGTTCATAGCAGCATTATTCACTATTGCAAAAAGTTGGAAACAACCCAAATGCCCATCAACAGATGAGTGGATAAACAAAATGTGGCACATACATACAATGGAATATTACTCAGCTGTAAAAAGGAATGCAGTTTTAACACATGGGATAACATGGATGAATCTTGAAGACCTTATGTTAGTGAAGCAAGTCAGGCACTGAAGGACAAATATTACATGACCTCACTGATATGAATTAAGCAAATTGAGCAGATTCACAGAGCTAGTCTGGAAGATAGGTTTTTAGGAGACAGAAAGGGATAAGGTTGTGAGCCAATGCCCAAATGGGCAAAATCTATGATAAGGTGGAAGGGTGTAGTTGTGCAGTGGCTGGGCATGACAGTGGTGCAGTGATGCTATTGGATTGGGCAGTGCTGGTTTGTGAGGGTGGTAGGGTGGAGAGGGTGAGTTCGGCTGTCCATGGAACTGGAGGAGGTAGGTTGGGGGAGGGAGTAGGTGAACTCTAGGGATTTGCAGGTATGTGGTTGAAATTACAACGTTGGGAATGTTCTTTTGGCAAATATGGCAAAGGAGGATTATTGGTTTAAGTTGTTGGACGTGGGGGGCATAATGGACAGGGCACACCTGGGGCTAGCCTCTAGGGAGTGTGTGAGTATTCATCTTGTCATAGTGGGTTGTATCAGTGGGTGGAGACCCACATAATGAGCTGGAAGGTGTTGGACTACCATCCTAGAGAGTCCTGCTATGTTCTCAAATAGAGGTGTAGGAGTCTTTCGAGAGCATAGGCAGTGCCTAACAGGGAAGACTAGGCCGGTATGTCAAGCCTTCAATGTTGTTGCAAGTAACTATGAATCTTGTTCTTCAAGGAGTGAAGCTTGGTAGTTGCCATGGGTCCTGAGGGGAGGGGAAGGGAGGAATAGAATAGATGGACCATGGGGCATTTTGGGGGTGATGGAATTGTACTGCATGATCTTGCAATGATGGACACAGGCCATGTAACAAGATGATGATGGACAATGACTATCCCAAGGAACAAAGAGAATCTGAAACTGCAAGCAAGATAGTACCATCCATCTGCCCCATGGGATCTAAGCCTCCTCTAAGTTAGAGGTGCAGTGGACATCACCATCTCAGAATCCTCAGGATTGGGGAATGAACAATGGACTAGAGTAGACTTACTGGTATTCAACTATAGACTTTTTACGAAAGATACTTTTTACAAAAGTATCTTTTGTAAAAAAAAATTAAAAAGTATATTTTAAAAAATAGGGGATTCTCATATACCTCAACCCTTTTCCCTCTTCCACTTTCCCCCATTAACAATATCTTTCATTAGTGTGGTACATTTGTTACAATTAATAAACAAATATTGAAGTTATTCTGCTAACCATGGTCTATAGTTTACGTTTCGGTTTACACTTAGCACTGCAAAATTTTATAGGTTTTGACAAAATGTATAATGGCATGTATCCATTACTGCAATGTCATGCAGGACAATTCCAATGTCCCAAAAATGCCACCATGTTATTTACATTCTTCCCTCTTGCTCCCCTCAGAACTCTGGTGCCTCCTCAATGCTTTTTTTACTAGAGAAATTATGGGTTTACAGAACAATCATGCATAAAATACAGGGTCTCTATATATCATACTATTATTAACAAATTGCATTGGTGTAGTAAGTTTGCTACAGTTATTTAAAGCACATTTTTATAATTTAACTTATCATTAATTTAACATCCACTGCTTGTTTTGTGTAGTTCCCAGGATTTTCTTTTAAAATCTTTACTCTAGTAATATATATATATATATATGCAATCTAATATTTTACCTTTTAACCACATTCAGTGCTGCTAATTACATTCACAGTATTGTGCTACCAATCACGGCCATCCATTACCAAAATATTACCATCATTTCAAATAGAAACTGAATATTTTAAATCTTAATTCCCTATTCCCTATATCCACTCTGTCCTCTGTAAGCTACTTTCTAGTTTCAGATTCTCTGAATTTCCTTATTCTAATTATTTCAGATCAGTGAGATCACACAATATTTCAACATTAGTGTCCGGCTTATTTAACTCAACGTGATGCCTTCAAGGTTCATCCATGTTGTCGCATATATGTGATCTCCATTCCTTGTAATGTGTGTGTATATACCACATTTCATTTATTCATCAGTTGATGGAGTCTTGAGTTGCTTCCATCTTTTGGCAATTGTGAATAATGCCACTATGAATTTGATATGCAAATATCTGAGACCTTGCTTTCAATTCTTTGGGGTATGTACCCAGAAATGGTTATATAGGAATTTTACACTTAACTTTCTGAGGAACTGCAAAATTGCTCTCCGCAGTGGCTGCAACATTTTACATTACCAAAAGCAATGAATGAGTGTTCCTATTTTTCTGTATCCTCTCCAAACCTTTTTGGCCATTTGTATATCTTCTTTGGAGAAATGTCTATTCAAGTATTTTGCTCATATTTTTAATTGGGTATTTTGTTTCTTGGTTGTTTTGTTGAAGGAATTCTTTACATATTCTGGATATTAAACATTTATCAGATATGTGGATTCTAAATAATTTTTCCCATTGTGTATATTATTGTTTTACTTTCATGATAAAGATTTTTGAGGCACAAGAGTTTTTTTTTAAATTTTGATGGGATCCCATTGTCTATTTTTTTCTTTTGTTGTTTAAGTTTTCAGTGCAAAGACTAAGAAACCATTGCCTAACACAAAGTCTAAAGATGTGTCTAAAGTCTGTCAAAGGAGTGCTGATACAAAATATCATAAATCTATTTCCTTTATAAAAGGTATTATTCGGGGTAAAAGCTTACAGTCCCAAGGCTGTGGAAAGTCCAACTCAAAGTTCCACCAAATTCATCTGCCACCTGTTGAAACAAGATGGCAGATGATCTCTACCTGGTCTCTCAGGGGTTCCTATATCAGACTCTGGCACAGGGCTCATTTCTTTCCAGGACTTCTCAGCTGTTCAGCTGCTCTGTTCTCTTAGATGCAAACTGTCAGGTTAATAGCTCATCTCTCCCCATGGCCCCAGGATCAAACATGACAGAGCTCTCTCTCTTTTCTTGTGTGTCTTCTTGAGTGTGTGCCAATTTGTATCAGTCCACCAAGGGGTTGGGGACTCAACCTGAGTTATGACCTACAGATGTGCTTGAATCAGAAGCCCTAAAATGATTTTATCAAGTAAATTTAAAATCTTTGAACTTAATACAATCAAAGGGTATCACACCCAGAGGAACAGATAAGTTTGCAAACATAACTTTTCTTTTTGGAATTCATAAGTAATCTCAAACTGCCAAAAGATGCTTCCCTATGTTTTCTTCTAAGAGTTAGATAGCTATGGCTCTTATATTTAGTTTTTTTTAATCCATTTTGAGTTAACTTTTGCATATGGTGTGAGGTAGGGGTCTACTTCATTTTTTTTACAAATAGAGATCCACTTTTCCCAGTACCATTTGTTGAAGAGCGTACTCTTTCCCAATCAAGTGGTCTCTGTCCCCTTGTAAAACATCATTTGACCATAAATGTGAGGGTTGATTTCTGAGCTTTCAATTTGATGCCATTGGTCTAAATGTCTGTACTTGTGCCAATACAATGCTATTTTTATTACTGTGGCTTTGTAATAAGTTTTAAGATTGGAACCGTGATTCATCCAATCTCACCCTTCCTCTTCAAGATGGCTTTAGCTGTTGGTGCCTCCTTCCCTTTCCATATAAAGTTAATGTTTAGCTTATAAAAGAGGGTTGTGAGAATTTTTATTGGGATTGTTTTGAATCTGTAAATTGCTTTGGGTAGAAATGACATCTTAAAGTATTTAGTCTTCCAATTCATGAACACAGAGTGCCGTTCAATTTATTTAGATCTTCTTTGATTTATTTTAACAATGCTTTATTTTTGTTTGTATACAAGTCATTTACATCCTTGGTTAGATTTATTCCAGGAGTTGTGATTCTTTTGGTTGCTAATGCAAATGGAAATGTTTCTTGATTTCTTCTTCTAATTGTTCATAACTAATGTATAGAAACACTACTTATTTTCGGAGTGTTGATGTTGCACCCCAACACGTATTGCTGAATTTATTTGTTAGCTCTAGGAGCTTTCTTGTGGATTTTCCAAAAATTTTTCATATAAGATCATGTCATCTGCAAATAGGAAGTTTTGCTTCTTCCTTTCCTATTCAGATGCATTTTATTTCTTTTTCTTGCCTAACTGATCTGGCTAAAACTTCTAGTACAATGTTGAATAACATGTGACATGTCAGTGGGCATCCTTCTCTTGTTCCTGATCTTAGAAGGAAAGCTCTCAGTCTTTCACCATTAAGTATGATGTCAGCTGTTGGTTTTTCATATACATCTTTTATCATGCTGAGGTAGTTTCTTTCTATTCCTAGTTTTCTAATTGTTTTTATCAAGAACAATTTTGCTATTTTTTCTCAAATGACATTTCTGCATCAATTGAGATGATCATGTGGCTTTTATCCTTCATTCTGTTAATGCTGTGCATTATATTAATGCATTTTCTTGTGTTGAACAACCCTTGCATACCTGGGATACATCCCACTTGATCATGGTGTATAATTCTCTTAATCTGCTGTTGGATTTGTTTTGCTAGTATTTTGTTGAGGATTTTTTCATCTATACTCATGTGAGGTATTGACCTGTAATTTATTTGTATGATATTTTTATTTGGCTTTGGTATGAAAATGATGTTGGCCTTGTAGTATTACTTAGGTAGTGATCCAATCCTTCTTCTTCAATTTTTTTGGAAGAGTTTGAACAGGATTGGTGTTATTTCTTCTTAGAATGTTTGGTAAAATTCCTCTATGAAGCCATCTGCTTCTGGGCTTTTCTGTATTGAAAGTTTTCAGATAAGTGATTCAATGTCTTTACTAGCTATTGGTTTGTTGAGGTCTTCTATTTCTTTTTCAGTCAGTGTAGGTAGTTTGTGTGTTTCTAGGATTTTGTATATTTCATGTAGGTTATCTAATTCATTGTTATACAAGTGTTCACAGTATCCTTTTATACTCGTTTGTATTTCAGTGGGGTCAGTAGCACTGTCCCACATTTCATTTCTGATTTTAGTCATTTATGTCCCCTCTTTTTTTTTTCATTCTAGCTAAAGTTTTGTCTATTTTACTGATCTTTTCATAGAACCAACATTTGGCTATGTTGATTTTCTCTATTGCTTTTTCACTCTCTATTTAATTTACCTCCATTGTAATCTTTGTTATTTCCTTACTTTTGCTTGCTTTGGGTTTAGTTTGTTCTGCTTTTTCTAGTTCTGTCAGTTTTGAAGTTAAGTGCCTGATTTGAAAACTTTCTTTTTTATATTGAAAGCTTTTAAAACTATAAATATCCTTTTCAGCAATGCCTTTGCTGCATCACATAAGTTTTGTTATATTGTATTTTCATTTCCATTCACCTCAAGATGTTACCTAATTTCCCTAGTGATTTTCTCTTTAACCAATTTGTTGTTTAAGAATGTATTGTTTAATTGCCAAGTATTTATGAATTTTCATTTTTTTCCCGTTATTGATTTCTAGCTTCATTCCATTATGGTCAGTGAAAAGAGAAAATATATAGTATGATTTTGATATTTTTGAAATAAATTGAGACTTTTTTTGTCACCTAAATATGTTCTGTCCTAGAGAATGATCCATGTGCACTTGAGAAGTTTGTGTTTTCAGTTGTTTGGAAGAAGTATTCTATATATGTTTTCAAGGTCCAGTTGCTTTAGAGTATTGTTTAAGTCTTGATATTTCTATATTGACTTCTGTCTAGATGTTCTCCCCATTATTGAAAGTGATATATTAAAGTGTCCTACTATTAAGGGAGAACCATCAGTTTCTCCCTTCAAATCTGTCAGTATTTGCTTTGTATATTTTGGGGCTCTGCTGTTGTGTGTGTGTGTGTGTGTGTGTGTGTGTGTGTGTGTGTGTTTAATGGTTACAACTTCTTGTTGCATTGACCCTTTCATCCATCTATAATGACCATCATTGTCCCTCATAACATTTTTGACTTAAAGTCTCTTATATCTCATATTTGTATAGCTACCCCAGCTCTCATTTGGTTGCTACTTACGTGGTATTTTTAGTCCCATCCTTTCAGTTCAACCTACTTGAGCAGCATATAGACAGCATATAGTTAGGTAAACAGCATATAGTTAGGTCATGCATTTTTTTAATCCATTTTACCAGTTTTTGTCTTTTGACTTGAGAATTTAATCCATTTACATTTAAAGTCATTACTGATAGTGCAGGAATTTCTTCTGCCATTTTACTGTTTAGTCTTTGTAAGTTTTATGCATTTCTTGTCCCTCAATTCTTCTGCTAATGCTTACTTTCATATTTATTTGATATTTTTTATAGTGTACCATATTGAGTCCCTTCTCATTTGTATCTGAATACATTCTTCATATATTCTCCTTGAGGATACTATGGGGTTAATATTTAACATACTAAATATATAAGAATCATTTGATTTCATACCAACCTAACTTCATTAGCACACACATATACTATACATACATATACTATACCTATACCACCATCCCCCTGTTTTTTGTACTTGTTACAAATTATGTCTTTGTCCATTGGATATCCAAAATATAGATTCTTCATTACTTTTTATGCATTTGTATTTTAATACCTGTAGGGAGTAAGAAATGGAGCTGCATAACAGAAAATATAATACAATATTACTGACATTCATAATTGCCCAAATGGTTACCTTTACTGGAGGCCTTTATTTCTTTATGCCACTTTTTTCTACAGTCTAGTGTCCTAGCGTTCTTTCCTTTTAGTATGAAGAACTCCCTTTAACATTAACTTTAGGGCATGGCTAGTGATGATGAACTCCCTTAACCTTTTTTTTTTTTTTTTAAATCTTGGAATGTCTTAATGTCTCCCTCATTTCTGAAATAAAGTCTTACTGGAAACAAATTTCTTGGCTGACAATTGTTTTCTTTCAGAACTTTAAGTATTTCAACTCATTGCCTTTTTACCACCACACTCTCAAATGAGATATTAGCACTCAGTTTAATTGGGGTTCCCTTGTAAATAACATATTACTCTTCTCTTGCAGCTTTCAGGATTCTCTCCCTGTCCCTTGCATTTGATAGTGTGGTCAATATTTGGTGGTGTGTGTGTTTTCAATATTTACCCTATTTAGTTTTCTCTGACATTCCTGGACATTCATATTCTTGTCTTTTCCTAAGTTCAGGAAGTTTTCTATCATTATTTCTTTGAATATTCTTTCTGCTCTTTTATTTCATTCTTCTCCTTCTTGGATTCCCATCATGCAAATTTTGGTACATTTGATTGTGCCCCAGACATCTCCTAGGCTGTTTTCATTTTTAATTATTCTTTTTTACTTTCTGCTCCTCAGCCTGACTCATTTCAATTTTCTTGTCTTCAAGTTCACTGATTCATTTACAGCTCCAATTTACTGTTAAAATCTTCCTGGGAATTTTTCATTTCAGTCATTGTGGGTTTCAACTCCATTAGTTCTGAGGGGTTCCTTTCTAAAATTTCTCTTTATTGGGATTCTGATATTTTTTATTCATTGTTTTCATAATTTCCTTTTTTCTCTCTCTGTATTTTCTTTTATCTCCTTAAGCATATCAAATATCATTTTTTTTAAAGTCTTTGTCTGATATATCCACAATCTAGTTTTACTTGTTAATGTTTTCTGGATTTTAGTTCTCTCCTTTTTGATGATGCCACCATTTCTTGTTTCTTTATTTGTCTTGTGCTCTTTCGTTGCACTCTGTACATTTCAATGCTTTTTAAATGTTAATTCTGGTATTTATTTCCTAAAATGTCTGTTTCTTGAGTTTCTAACCAGCTGGTGTTATGGTGGAGATTTTTTTGTGTGTCAGTAATCTTACCAGCAAGGACTGCCCAAGGCAAATGCAAAGTGTAGGTCCTTTCTGTCTTTTATAAGCCACTGTCTTGATCTACACTTATTCCTGCTAGTGGCTTAAGGAATTCCCCTGTTCACAGGAGTTTGAATGCTCCCCCTACTTCCCAGGAGACAGACCTTCTCTTTCTGCCAGGTGACCCACTACTGGACTTTAATTAGGTCAGACGTTCTCCCTGGCCATCCACCTCAATTGTTTCCTACACTGCTTTTTCGTCTCAAGCTGCTTTTGAATAGAGGGCAGATTCTGGAGGGGGCCATGCCAGAGACATGTTTCCCAAGTAAGCCTTTCCCAGGTGGACAAAGACAGGGACCCACAATGGAGTGCTGGCTGGTAACAAAATGCTATGAAGAGAGGATGAGGGATTGGCTAGGAAGCATGTCAGGAAGTTCTTCCACAGCTCCCCAAAGCTCTGCTTTATTGATTTGCCCAGCAAATGCAGCCCTTCCATTGTCTTCTGCAGCTCTGAGGAAGCATACTGTCTTTAATTCTCCTCTGATGTCTTTGTTCAGAGTGGGCTGGAACAACTGCTGTCCTCAGTGCTACGTCCTCAGTGATCCAAAGTTTTAATCAAAAACCTGATTGGCCCATGCCAATCTTGGGGAAGTGGATTTCTATGTCCCTTTCTGACACCAGAAAGCTGCACCAAGGGTCAGATTCCACTGCTGCCTACTGAAAGAGTAAGAGCTGGTTTGGTGCAAAGAGAGCAATTTATTTGTATTTGCCATAATTTACCAGCCTTTTCCTTCCATTCTTCCCTGGATGCTGGACAGTGTTCTACTAGACTCTGGAATTTTAAGATAGTTGATTCAGGCAGTTCATGTCTGTTTAATAGTTATTCTGGTGGAGGGACTGATTCCTGGAGCTTCCTACTTTGACACATCCCAGTTGTAGTAGTATTATATTATTTATGAATTCCTCCCAAAAGATATTTATTATGTTTATACACTGGTTTGCGACTCTGGTTGTGATCCCCTTTGGTTGTATTAGATTCAGCTAAGATGTCTTTGATTAGGGCTTTGATTTGACCAAGCCAGTGGGGTATTGCTCAGGTTAGGTCCCCACCTTCTAGGTGGGCTCTAAAATAGACACTCACTTAAGAAGATACACTGAAGAAGATATGCAAGAAAAGAGAAAGAGTTCCATAGATGCCTGAGGTGAGAACTTTGTCATGACATGGAATAGGAAAGAACTTTGATCCTGTGGCCCCAGGGAGAGATGAGCCATTTACCTGGTAGTTACAGTCAAAGAGAACAGAGCAGCTGAATAGCTAAGGCCCAAGAGACCAGGCAGAGACTGCCCACCATCTTGTTTCAACACGTGGCAACTAACTTTGGTGAGAAATTAACCTTGAGTTAGAGTCTTTAGGGCCTTGTAACTGTAAGCGTTTATCCCAAATAAATACTTTTTATAAAAGTCAATAGATTTCTGGCACTTTGCTGCAGCACCCCTTTGGCTGAGTAATACACCATTTCAATGCTTTTTAATAATAATTTTATAATATTTGTGAAAATAGAGCTGAACCAGTCACCTACAATCTAAAAGACATCTCATTTAAGCTATGTGATACAGACCAATGATCACCTGAATCATTGCTGGTGGTCAGGTGAAAAGAGAATACAAGCAGGACTGATTCATCACTAAATGACTCGAGTTCAATCTATATCTAATAATGGGCATCTAGTTAAAGTTTCGTCTGAACAAAGAGTTTCATGGATGAAAGAAATCACTCTAAAAAAGAATATCAGGAAACTAGTTTTGATGATAAATCACAAGGCAATTCTAAGGATATATAGGAACAGTTACTAACATCAACAGCCTAGATCACCAGTTTTCACAATAGGAATATTTTGGGCTATTCTGAAATACAGTTCAGGCAGCATTTTACAATTTACATTTAGGTCTATTATCCATTTTGAGTTAATTTCTTGTAGAAGTATATTTGCATTTGGATACATTTTTTTTGCATGTCAACATCCAGTTTTAGTAATTTTTAGGAGTTCCCCCGTTTATCCTTCTTCATTGAATTGCCTTTGCTCTTTTTTCAAAGATCAGTTGAAATCTTTTGGGTAGGTCTGTTTCTAGGCTCTGTATTTTGACCATTGATCTTTTTGTCTTTCTTTCACCAATTCCACGCTGTTCTGATGACACTAGTTTTATAGTAAGTCTTGAATTTGAGTAGTATTATTCCTTCTAGTTTGTTCTTCTTAAATATTGTGCAGGCTATTCCTTGGCCTTTCCATATAAACTTTAGAATCAGTTTGTTGATATTCACAAATAATTTGCTGGGATTTTGATTAGGATTAAGTTGAATCTATAGATTAAATTGTGAAGCACTGACAATATTAAGTCTTCTCTGTGATGAACATGAAATAGCTTCATTTTGATCTTCTTTGATCTCTTTCTTTAGAGTTTTGTAGTTTTCTACACAGAAATCTTGTTCTTATTTTGTTATTTTTGTACCTAATATTTCATTTTTGAATGCAAATAAGTTGGTATTGTGTTTTAAACACATTGTGTTGGTCACTGTTGATACAGAGGAAAGTATTTGACTTTTCCATATTAACTTTTTATTCTGAAAACTTGTTAAATCACTGATTAGTTTCAGATTTCTTTATGGATTCTGTGGGATTTTCTAAATAGAAAATCATTTGATCTTCACACATTCTATGTTCTTTTCTTATCACATTAGCTAAGACTTCCAGTATGATATTGAATAGAAGTGGTGAAAGGGAATATCCTTACCTATTTACTGGTCTTAGGAAAAGGCCTATTCAGATTATCTATTTCTCATTGTGTGAGTTTCGGCAGACTATGGCATTAAGTATGATGCTAGACATAGGTATTTGTAGATGTTCTTAATCAAATTGAGGAAGATCCCCTCTATTCCTAGATTGCTGACAATGGGTGTTGGTTTTTCTCAAATGCTTTTTCTATGTCAATTGATAGGATCATATAATTTTTATTCCTTAGCCTTTTGATGTGATGAATTATATTAATTGATTTTCAAATGCTTTACTAGCCTTGAATTGCAAGAATAAATCCCATTTTATTTTGGCATATAATTCTTTTGATACATTGTCGTTTTTAGAATTGCTAATATTTTATTGAGGATTTTTGCTTCAAAGTTCATAAGAGATATTGGTCTGAAGTTTTTCTTTCTTGTTCTGTCTTCATCTAATATTTATATTAGGCTAATGTTCTGTAGGATGTGTTGGAATGTATTCTCCTTTTTTCTGTAAGAGATTTTATTGGTGTCATTTCTTCTTATAATGTTTGGTAGAATTCACCAGTGAAACACTCTGTGCCTAGTATTTTCAAGATTAATTATTGATTTAATTTATTTAAAATATATAGGCCTATTCAGATTACCTATTTCTCATTTTGTGAGTTTGGGCAGATTACATGATGTGTCAGGTAAAAGAAATTGAGGTAAACACACCCTTAGGGTGAGTTTTATGTTCATATGACTAAAAGTTAAGCAGTATTTACTGTCTGTCTGGGTTGTAGGTTTCACAGGCTTATTCATGAAAATTTAAGTATAAAAAGTCCCATACTGTCACTGCCTTGAAAATACCCTGAAAATGCAATTCACTATTTCAAATTTCAAATCATATAATATTTCTCTTTACCTCAAAAATTATGTTTCTATACATTATATAGCAAATATAATATTTCTAGCATTTGATTGAAAGGAAGCAAATATGTATATGTTATGTTATATATACATATATAAACAAAATATGATTATACATTTTTAAATTGAGTTTTTCAGAAACTATAAGATACATTAAAATAAATTCTATATTCCTTACAATTCTATTTTTTTATCTTGACAGTAAATATCATCCTAATTGAAAATAAAATCAATATTTCATCACCTGTTAGGTGGGCATATAATTTATAAAAACAATAGATCAATAGAATGAAATTCTATTTTTTGGCAAAAGACTTCTCATTAAATAAAATCAACTTACCATTTTGTACAATTATTGTACTTAGGGAGAATAAATTTGCCTTTTCTTTAAGCATTCACTCTTAATTCCAGAAAAGTCACTATGAAACATACATAATATGTATATCTTTAACCCATATTATATATTTTAATTTCTGTCCTTGAGAGAGCCATGCTTAGTCTGGGACTCATTTAAATTCTAAGTTGCATGGCAAAGAAGCAATCTGCGACCAGCACAACACCTGCAAATAAAGGCACAGCTTTACCTCTAAAAGCTCAGATTGAAAACCACTATCTGTCACACATTGTGTGTACTTTGTTTTCACTTTTCATATATTTTTTCCCTTTTTAAAATCCAAGTGAATGAATGTAAAATATAGCCAAATTAGATGAAAAAGAGGTGTTAAGAACCGCTGAAACAGAAGTGAATAATGTCATTGAAGCCTTAGTAAACAAATGGAACTAAGATACTCAGCAACATTCTGCTTCAGCCGTAGAAAGGCTCAAGTACATGAAGGTAAAACACTTAAACAAAAATTCAAGATTCTTTAAGGGAAGAAGTCCTTCAATGTAATACCAGTAATAGAAAGTGTTTTTCTCTTATTTCTTTAACATTCAGCAGTAATTCTGATTTGTTTAAATGAAAATATAAAAATTGTTGTTCCCAAATCCTGCTGAAGGAATTGTACACATTATATATGTGCAGACCTTAGAACATTCACCTTCATCAATTAACATGTCTGTGTCTTTGGATAAGTAACTTCATTTACCGGGCATAAATTTCCTACCCTGTAAAATGGAGATCATAATAATACCTACCTCCTAGGGTTGCTATTGGAATTAAATGTGTTGATATTTATAGCATGATTAGAAACAGTGTGACATATGACAAGAATTTTATAAAATATCAATAAACAAGGAAATAAAAATATAAAGACCGAAGATCAAAGTAAAAATTTAATGAACATAAATCTTAGTGGATAAAATTAATCCTAAATTTAGCTTCTGTATTTTGTTTCCTCTTTTGAATTTATTATAATGCTTTATCATTGTAATAACAAAGTGGATAATTTGGGAATTATTTTATGCATAGCTCTAGAGAAAAAATAAATAGCATCATTTGTTTGAAAAACTAACATGCAGGTAAGTAATATCATTGCATATAGGATATTGTGTCCTAGGAATATAAGAATAGTCATAAAACCTGAAAATTTATTAAGAAATATAGAACAGATAATGATGCCATGTGTCTGCATCACACAAATACTTATAGTAGGTTGAAGCCATACCATAAAGTAAGAGAGGATGCTGATATATTATCTGCCTTATTTCATTAATTTAAGATGTCAATGATCGTAAAATGTACAATTATCTTATTTACCACCAAGAAAAAAGCCCTGTAATTAAACAACAAAAAAAAATGCATTCCTACAAGATATGTTTTTCTATTATCCACATTTATAGGGCTCATTTAGACTTACTATAACTTAGGTATTTACTATACATCACGTCTGTGCACAAATCAGAAGGGACATATAAGGAAGTAAACCAATTAAAGTATTCTCAGGGTAATCCTAGTTTGTGTTCTTTCTCAGCCAAGAAGAGTGATAGGAAGACAGACTTTCAGGAAAGGATGCTCCATTCTTTTTTCTGGTTTTTCTCCAAGCAACTGACCCCTTTTGGCCTTTTATGATTTTGACTACAAGATAAACAGAAAGTTTTTAAGACAACAGCTAAGAATAATATCACATCCTCAAATTGCTCTTGAATATTTTTTGATTAACATATACAAGGTTTTTGAGTGTCCAGTTATGTCACTGGTAATAGCAATCATGTGTATAAATGTCCAAGTATTGAAATCTATGTGATGTTTGCCTCCTGCTGACAGAAGTTTTAGGATGATTCTGGCTATAGGCATATCTAGATTGTAGTGATGTTAAAATGTGAAAAAAATGCATGTCTTAGAATCTATGAAATTCAGTATCTAGGAAGAAGAATTATAGATATTTTATATGTTGTAACGCTTAATTTTCATTTTTTCCCAGATTTACAAACAAAAAAACAGCAACAATGGCTAGATGAGGCTAAGAATCTTAGCTTTCTTTTATAAGTCATACAATTAATCAGTAACTGAACCAGGATTTAATCTCAGGTCTTTGGGCTTCTAAAGCTGGCAGTAATTCTACTATATTAGATGGCTTAGAAAGCTTAATTCAGGCAGCCTTAATATTGGAAACATAACACCATATTTATCTTTTATATAGTGAAAGTATTAAATGAAAGTAAATCAATTCTATTGAGTAAAACACGTTTTTATCAAATATGTGCAATTTATAAGATACTGTTATGGAAAGAAACCAAGATGAATAAAATCTGATTTTGGAAATGGCAGCGAATGGAAAGATAGAGAGAAGAAGGAGTGGCAGAAAACTGTAGATATAACTAGTAAAAAATAGAAGATAACAATTGCTATCCTTGTGGTTTCTTGAATATAGAAATATGTAACCCAGGTTTGAAATGTTTAGAATGGGAACATAAGTATTATCAGAAAGGTTAAGACTCTTTTTTACTCTGTTTTGAGTGGCTATTTTTTTTTTAGTGACTTTAAAAGTTATTTAAACTTACTTAACCTCAATATTTTCACCCATATTGTTATCTGTCCAGCATGCCCAAAAGTAATGAATATGTACAATTGCATGCTCAGTGTTAGAAGAATATAAGATGCAGTTAATGATTCCTGCCTGGGCTTAGATGAAGTCCTCAGTCTAAATTCAGTAAGTATATTGATTGGTAAAAGAGTAATATGGATAATATTCCACATGGAATGAAGAGGATGCTCAAAACATAAATATCCAAGTGTGTAAAATTAACAGTTAAATGGGAAGTAAAATAGAGAAGGTTTTTAAAAATAAACTTTAAAAAATTATAAACATATTTCATCTTTGGCTGCTGAAAAGATTTAGAAGTGCTGAAAATCCATTAGTAATGAGCAGCTTGTGATGTCTAGATACCATTTCCCATTGTAAGGGAAAGGTTGACTTAGGGTAAAGGCGAATTCCAAGTCTGGGGCAAAAAATATTTCCAGAGCTGAGGAAAGAAATATAAAAGATGTACCAGGGCAGCCTACAAAATGAGGAAATTACCAATATTTGCTGGATCATGTAAAAGTATATATAAGCCAATTTAAATGTACTATCACTGCTCTAAGATGCACAAAATTAAGCATCATAAAGATTAATTACAGTAATGGGTTGAAATATCTTAAACACATAAAAATTCATGAACTTACTAAAAACTCATTGGTCACCTCTGGAGGATGCTAGAGCACTGGATTATGATTCTGAAAACTAAAAAACAAAGAGAAATGGATGAGTATCCTGCCTTTCTTCTATGGATTATGTTTCAGGATATTCAAATAATGAAGAAATCAGAGCTAATGAAAATATGGAATATTAAATTACAATATTACCATTAAGCAACTCTTTCTGAAATAATGGATCTAGGCAAAAATTATTAAGAAGGGCCAAAAATCATAAGTAAAAACCTTGTGGGGACTTTATGAATGGATAATCATGCTGACACCACTGAAATCCACTGATCAGTTTTGAGAAAACTTGAATCAATCTGACAAAATGTTGCCCAACGTGATAAAATAGGAACTATGCGCGCCCATTAATGGATTATTCATGGCAAAATGAAAAGTATTCTTAGTCAATAAAACGTCTAGTACCAACTGCCATTTTAAGGATATAAGGAGACTTGAAGTATATGTTATATGAATTCAAGAATCAACCAAACCATGCAAGTGAGAAGATCTGAAGGCCAAATGTGTTATTTTGGGTTTCCAAGAATCTTATCCTGGTACAACGATTACCTTGCAGCATCCATGAGTGGAGTGGGGGATAGTGGGGCAGGAAAGAAAAGGCAGCCATTAAAGCCTACATTACGAACTCACTATCACTAGGGGGCACCAAAGTCCAACATCATTGCACTGGAAAACCAGGAAAGTGGGTTCACACCTTTCAGAGGTATCCAAAGGATGAGGGAGCTGAGGTGATTCTGTACCAGTAAGTGTCATTTCTTGCTTATAAATTGATCATAGGGATGTTAAGTGTATCTTGCCAAGTAGGGTTATAGTGGCCTACTGAATCCAGCAGACACAGAACGATATAATTACTACATAAAAAAATATAAAATTCAGACATATGAGCACTGTTAGTAATAAGTGTCTACCCTTAGTTCTTTCTAAAGTTAAAGTTAAAAGAAAAATAAATGGAATGAGAGAAAAGTCAACTTGGAAAATTCAGTTAATCTAATATGCAGTCTGTTCAATGTAAGTGTGCTGAAAATCCAATCAGACATTGGCATTTTCTGTAAGAAATGCACTTTTAACACAACTTAATAAGTAGAGAGGAAAGACAGTCTGCTAAAATACGAATTTCATTTTTTACCCAAGATAACTGCTACATTATAATGATGAAACATTTCTTGTGTGTGTAAGACAAAGCTGAGTTATAATGAGGTTATTCATGTTTTCTAGACCAGCAAATAAATGAACTATAAGTAATGGATTCCAATTTGGAGTTCTTTTTTCATGTTGATAATAAGGACTTGACAAAACCCTGATATATGTTTGAGTGCCTCTGCATGCTTTTCATTCATTAAAAATGAATTTATAGGGGTTGAGGGGAAAAGGGAAACTGGAGTTCTATTTATATCCTATAATATAGTAACAGTATCATGAAAGCCTGAGGCTAAACTTTCTAAAGAAAATAAAGAATGTCGACAATGATTTAACTAGAAAAGAAACTAATCTCAGAAAACTTAATTGACACTAAACCAATAATAAAGCCAACTTCTTATAGAAAGACTTCTGTAAGAAGGTTAAAATTTGAAAAAAAAGAATGAGGTAGAATGAAGGCACAATAAAAACACATTGGATAATCAAAAGAAAATTTGATGAATTACCAGCTAGTTATTCTAAGTCTAGAGATAAAATATATTACATTGTGTCATCTATATCCTAGTTGACCATTCTAGGATATCTAGGCATATATTTTCCAATGCCTGGGATTCATTTCTATTATCTTTAATGCAGATTGATTTATGCCCTCTAAATAGCATAACATGGTTTTATAAATAAAGAAACCCATGATTGAAAAGGAATTTGGAAGTGAGAATAGTATTAACACTGTTTACGGAAGAAAAATTAGAAATATTTAAATAGAGTATTAACTTTGCACATTCTTGTTAGATATTTTCTGCATTCAGATTGATTTGAGATAAAGAAATGTCAGGAAATACTGTGGGAAGTGTTTCTATACATGAGACATTGATTAATTTCCAGTTTTCACATAGTTACTAACAAACTGAAACTGAAGGCTCATTCTGTGGACATTTCTAACATCTGATATTAGGCAGTAATGGTTATGGATTTGATCATTTGGCAAAACAAATATTTATGGAATGATGCTCATATTTCTAAGTATTAATATATGCAGACAGGAAAACAATTTAATTCAAAAATTAAAATAGTATAAAGTACTGTAAAAAAAAACAAACTATTTTTATTTAAAAATTCAGTTAATTCTAATGCTAAGTTTTCCTGTCTGCATATAGTAATACTTTTCAGAAATTTAGGCATCATTCCATAAATGTAAGGCATAATGTGGTTATAAAAGTGACTATCCTTGTCCTTTGAAAGTGTACATGGACGTATTTAGTGTTAAAGGAGCATAATATATACAATCTACAGTCAAATGTTTAGAAAATTAAATAGATAGAGGTTACATAGATATAGAATGTTATAGCAAATGCAGAAAAATGTTAGAAGTTGGTAAATCTAGGGTATGTATGTATGTATATGTATGTACATGTGTATTTGCTGTTTTTGAAATATATTATCTCATATTTACCTGAAAATCCAAGAAAGCACATAAAATGAAAACGCTACTTGGAATTTCTTAAATAAACTCAACTTCATAGTTTTTATTTAGTTTATGTATCTACGTGCTCTTCTATGGGAATTGGAAAAAAATATTAAAGAAATACAAACCATGACTCATCATACAACAACAATAGAAAAGACATAATTTTTTCACTATGCATGTGCTTATTTTATGATCAGTCCTTTTGTTTCTATATTGACTAAATTTATATTCTTTTAATATTGACTTTATGCATTGCATATTAGTTTAAGTATAATTTTTATATTTTTGATCAATATAATAATCTTTTCAATAGAAATTTCTTTTGCATAAATTCAAATATTTTCAATAAAAATTTATTGAGTACTTATCATGTTTTAGGTATTATATCATGTCCTAGTAGTAAGATTAGTAAGTTATATAAGCAATTACAATGAAATATGGCCTATACAATTATGCAGTAAGGGAAATATAAAATTATAATGAGATAGCACTCAACACACAGTGATTAATTCTATCATGATATGATATTGAGGGGAGGAATAGTATAACATAAAGCAAAATTGCACAGGAGAGGCAACATTTCAACAACACTAGAGTTGGCAGGATGTACAAGAAAAGACAAGACATTTTAGTGTGGACAAGCTTTGCTCTTTTTTTTTTTTTTTAATTTTTTTATTTTTAAAGAAGTTTTAGATTACATAAATGTTACATAAAAAATATAAAAGATTCCCATATGCCCTCCTACACTTTCCCATGTTAACAACATCCTTCATTAATGTGGTACATTTGTTACACTTGATGAACACATACGGGAGCATTGCCATTAACCATGGATTATTTTACATTATAGTTTACACTCGGTCCCACACAATTTTGTAAATTATGACAAAATATATCACAGCCTGTATCCATCATTGCAAAGTCATGCAGGACAATTCCAGTGTCCCAAAAAACGATCCTTTATTACACCTAGATTTCCCTATCCCTCCCCTCAGAACCTCTGCTGGACACTGCCTCCACATCAATGATAAAAATTCTTTCTTGCTAGAATAACAATAAATCTATAGTAGAATAATAGTAAATCTACTTTAGTCTATTGTTCATTCCCCAATCCTGAGGATTTGGGGATGGTAATGCCCACTCTGCCTCTAATTGAGAGGGGCCTTAGATCCCATTGGGCAGATGGATGGGACTATCTTGCTTGCAGTTGCATACTTTCTCTGTTCCTTGGGATAAATGCTGTCCGTCATCATCACCTTGTTAGTTGTCCTGGGTGAGTCAAATTCACAAAGATTTCTAGCCAACTCCCTAAGGGGATGGTAGAGTATAATTGTTAAGAGCTCAGCATTTATCAGCTCTGTTAAGAGCTAGCAGTTGAAATCCGGGTTTCTCTGCTTAGTAGCAACCTGACATTGTGCTCAGTATTTTTGCCTGTTAAATAAAGATAAGAAAGCACCCACCTAATTGGTTCATTGTAAGGCTTGGTTGGAACTGGCACATTCAGTAAAGGTTAAGTTTTCTAGCTTTTATTAATATTTATCAAGTTCTCCACAATGCTACAACGCCATGCCGCAGTTAACCCTGTATTTGTTTTCAGCTTGCAGCTTCCTCCGTTTTCTTTTCTGCCTCAATATGTCAATATGTACTCGTTCACTTTTCTTTCAGAAGTCCCCCAAACCATTTGGCTTCATAAAAATACCACCCTTCCCTTCCCATCCAGAATATTACTCCTTTTCATACCTATTTACCAACATGTACACAACATTTTGGAAGAAGGTAAGGCAAATGCACTTGCTCAGTACATCAACTTAACAGATGCCTGAAGATACCATCTTTTGGGCAATTATTTTCAAACATTAGTGCTAAGTAACCACAAGCAGAAAGAGAAAAAGCAGACACAGAGAAATCCCAGCTGGGGAAGTTATTTCTGTCTACCCAAACCACGTTTTTTTTTGTTTTGTTTTGTTTGTTTTGGTGTTTCTTTCATTTCACTGTAACATATCTACTTTTTTAAAATACTAGTTTAAATTAGTTCTTAACAGTCTTTCAAGGCAAGGTGAATTGAGGAATTTATGAAGGAAGATCTCCCCATCTTGTCATCAGTGGAAATAAGGTTTATGCCATCTGTATGTAAGCTTTTGTGAGACTGAATAAGGATCTTGATATGTACTGCTAATGACAACATTGGCAAGGTCCTTCTATTAGAAAACTACAGGGAGATTTTGTAAAAATATAAAATATTCCTACCCTTACAAGTTTTAAATTAAATCACTTTTAACCGGAGAGGAAGGGACTTGTTTATTTCTAACCTAAAATAACATTACGCACAATGCACAAAATTCTTGCAAAGATGACTTGTAGCCCTTGAGCACATCCAAAAAAAAAAAAACTACACCAAAGATCAAAGACTCATTATAAATGGCCTGTCATCTATCTGTCATCTCTATAATATATTCTGATTCATTTATCAGTTGTAAAATTCAGAGACTTTTCATGGTTTTGTAAGAGTGTTTGTTTCTGATGTGGTAAAAAGTCTTTCAATGCCTTTCTTAGAAGACATTAGTATCATGTGTATACACTCATATTTTCTCTTTTCTCTGACTTCCTTTTCTTTCCTTTTAATCAAACAGTGCTTAAAATCTACAAAATTCCTCCTAGCACCTTTCTTGTTTGGGGTAAAACAAAGTCTCAATGACATAACTAGATGGCCCTACTGTATTGTATTGCACCCAGGTAAACTGCAGGCAAACTCCAGGCAGACTATTGCATGGGAAGGGTTTTGATGAAAGACTGAAGGGGAGCCTGCCTGTTCCTAGCAGGAAACAGCTGGACACACTCAACTTAGGTGATTTGAGGGGACTTTAACTAAGGGACTAGTTGCAAATTGTGGTAGGTTAAATTGGGTAGACCAGAAAAAAACATGTTCATAATCTTAATCCATTCCTGTGATGTCAACCCACACATGGATAGGAAGTTCCCCCGTCCCTAGGGCTCTGAAACTCTGCTAGTGCTTACCCTGCCAGCACACACCTAATGGCCTGCTTTCTCACTGCATTTCTGAAGTGGCCATGGCTTGCTCTGCAACTCAGGTCAGTTACTGCCTGGCCAACCCAGCGAACTCACCTGCTAACCCACCCTCTGTCTACCCAAACCAGGGGTTTGGTAGAAACCCTTTCAAGTGTGTTCTTCTTTGGGTACTTTCCCCCAGTCCCAAAATACCATACACATTTTCCTTATACCTTATAGTTACTTTTTCATCACAGTTAATAATTCTTTATATTACATTTCCTCTGTTTAACCTACTGTGTGTTTTTTATCTCCTCCTTAGACCAGACTGGTACATCATTTCAATTTGGTCATATCATTAGCATAGTAAGGAATGTGCATGCTCTTAGAGACAACTTGTGAAGGAATTCCTGTCATCATAAATAAGGTAAGTCATGGAAAATGCATTGGAATATTTTAAAACATCACTTTTTGCTCTCAGTTATGGATGATTTTAATAGTGTACAGAATGAATGTGTATTTTCAGGAAAGAAACATCCTAATTAAAATATTCCAGATGGGCTCCTGAAATAGAAGATTATACAGAACTTAATGGAGTTCTTTGAATATCCTGTTGACATCAAGAGTTTATATGAATTTTCAATTTCCAGAAATTTCCAGATATATTTTATATTATCCTATATTTAAAATTAGTGGCTGAGTGCAATCATACCTGACAAGAAAAATGAGGGAAAAAAAACACATTTAAGAAAAATCCTTAAAAATATTTACATATTTTTGAAACTTTATAAAAGAGAACCTTTAGTTAGCATTTCATTTTTTTGAATTAGAAAAAATTAAAACAAGAAATTTTAAGTATTTGTAATGCATTTCTTAAATTTTTAAAAAATGTAGTGAATGTAGATTTGCAATCATGTTTATTAATTAAGATTACATCAGAAACATTAAAGATTCAACAACAAATTCATGCATTCAGGAAAACTTAATTTGTAAATGCCTTTAGCAAAGAAATTCCTAAAAAACATTATAAGGATTACAAGGTTCAGCTCTATTTGAGTTAATGATGTGCCTTAATGGTCCAATAAGTTAGAAAACAGGGATGATTATCACTTTTATTTAGGATTATAATTTGGCCTTCTTGCTTTAGTGAAAACTGAGTCTAAGCTGGTGAGGAGATTTTGTTTTTGGTGGTGCTATCATTGTGCCTTTATTTTATTTGGGAAGCTCTTTATTGTTATTGCTATTTTAAATGTTCATGTGATACAAATTAATTTGGCCAGAGCTGTAAAACAATATAATTTGCCAGATTTCTTAAGGGGCCATTCTCTATAGAAATCAAAGATAACTCGCACTGTCTATCTACCCCACTCCAGTAATGCTTTAGTGAGCATTTTGGATATAAGTCCCAAGTTGTCTTTTCTGGCCTGTTCTTTTATTTGAGTAGACACAGAATAGAATAGCTATTATCTAGTGAGCCATGTAAACATCATTTAAAATTAACACCTATTAACACCATAGTACTCTTAGGTTTATAAAGTACATTCGCATATAACATTTCAATAAATCCTTATAGAAAAAAACAGTAAAGAAAGAAATCTATATGGGAGAAACCCATCACAATGTAGAGTTCTTCTTAGAAGCAGAGTAGTTAATATCTACCTTGAACACATTTGGATGCAGTACTGAAGTAAACGTTCTCCATGCAATATATATATTTAATTCTTGCAACAACTCAGTCAATACTGCTTAAATTTTATAGTTTACAAGCCCATGGCTTAGAAAATTAAGTAGTTTTCCCAATTTCTAAAAATTGTAAATGGTTTAGTAAGAATCCAAATCCAAGTTTATCTAGCTCAAAAATCCAAGTATTTTCCATTTTCCTTTAATAGTTTTCCTTCCTTCCTTCCTTCCTCCCTCCCTTCCTTCCTTCCTTCCATCAATGATTTTCTAATTATCTATAAACAGTAAGTGTGCTCAGCTTTGTGGGTACACATATGAGGAAAAAATTCAGTTCCTGTGGAGGGAGCACGTAGAGAAGGTTCATGGACAGATTTGTACCAAATAAACACAATATCGACCTAGTTCTTATTCTGCTTTATCTTTTAACCTGCCAGGAATGAATACTGATTCATTCATCCATGTGGACAGCAGAGGAATCCCAATAAAGCTGGAAAGAAGAAAATTTTATCTCCAGACAGCACAAAGACACTACCATTTTAAACATTATTTTGTATTGTTATTTTGTTGGGTTTTTTTTTTGATTGCTTTATATCATTGTTGTTGCTGCCTCAGAGCCCTCATGGTTGAAATTCATCTATATCTGGGGCTTATGGTGTGTCAAAAATGCCCTGATAAAGTAATAATCAAGGACTGTTAAAGGACTTCTTCTTAGTAAGAAAGTATCGCAATTTCTTTTTTAATAAAATTTTATTGAAATATTTTGTTCATCCAATGAAAACATATAAACAATAAGTGTATAGTAAAAGTTGTGATCTTACAAAATAAACATGCATATCATCATACAGGGCTCCCATACATCAATCCACCACCAACACATTGCATTGCTGTGAAACATTCGTTAAAAACTATGTAAGGGCATCATCTAAATATTACTACTAAGTGTAGCCCATATATTAAATTGGATGTATTTTCCCCCAACCTACTCAATTATTAACACCTATATTAGTATTATATATTTATCATTCATGAGAGAAAGTTCTTATATTTGTCTTGTAAACCACAGTCCATCTTCTACCCCTAGATTCCCTGTGTTATACAGCCCCATGTTTTGTAAAATCTATTCAAAGTGTACACTCAGTAGCTCTCATTTTCATCACAGAGTTGTGCTGTCATCACTTCAGTGAATTTTAGAACATTTTCATTACTCCAAAAGAAAAAATTCCATACCCCCTTGAAAACCCCTATTGTTGTCTTTTAGAATTGAAATAATATATCCTTGCCATTGCTTTAAATATTACAATATTACAATTAACTATCACCCATAGTTTACCTTAATTGTAATTTTCCTGTGTATAATCATATTCTTAGCACTTTTTAAAAGAAAAACATTCTTATATTTATATTATTAACCACAATCTTCATCCACCACCAACATCACTGCTATATAGCCCCTAGATTATTCTCTAGTTTCTTTTCAATTGACATTTATGTCCACAGATTACCTCTTTCAGCCAGAGTCACATTTATAAATGAGGAATGTTACTTATACTTACTATAATATGTTACTATCAATTTCATTCATTTCCACACTTTTACAACTAGCTTTTTAAATAATACTACATACATTAAGCATCAGCTCCCATTCTCAACCCATATTCAATTTCCTAGTAACTTATACTCTAGAATTTACCTTCGTGAGTTTACTCATCATATTTAGTTCATATTAGGGAGATCATAAAATATTTGTCCTTTTCTGTCTGGCTTATTTCATTCAACATAATATTCTCAAGGTTTATCTGTGTTGTCATGTACATCGCCATTTCATTTCTTCTTACAGATGAATAGTATTCCATTGTATATTTATACCACATTTTGTTTCTTCATTCGTCAGTTGGTGGACAATTGGGCTGGTTCCATATTTTAGCAATTGCTTTGAATGTTGGTGTGCAAATGTCAGTTTAGGCCTTTACTTTCAGTTCTTCTGAATATAGTCCCAATAATGGATAGGCTAGATAAGGATATAGAAGGCACTGAAATAAGAAGAAAGAAGTAAAACGTTTGCTATTTGTTGATGATACAATCCTTTATCTAGAAAATCCTGAAAAATCCACACACACACAAAAAAGTCTCCTCAAAATGAAACACTTTTTCTTCAAAAGACTTTGTCAAGAAAGTAAAAAGTCAGCCTTTTCTATGGGAGAAAATATTTGGAAACCAAATAAAAAGACAAGAAACCTAATTAAAAAATGGGAAAAAGACGTGAATAGACTTTTTTCCATGGGGAAATACAAATGAACAAAAAGCACATGAAAAAATGTTCAATATCACTAGCTATTAGAGAAACACAGATCAAAACTGCAATGAGATACCATTTCATGCTTTACAGAATGGCCATTATTTAAAAAAAATAAACAGAAAAGTATTAAGTGTTGGAAGGGATTTGGAAAATCATGAACATTCCTTCACTGTTGGTGAGAATGTAGAATGGTGGAGCCTTTTTGGAAGACAGTTTGGCAGTACCTCAAGAAGCTGAATATGTACTGCAGTTTTTTAAAATAAAAGTATAAAATCCAACATCAAAGTGCAAAAATTTAAAGTGTGTAACTTGATCAAATTTCACAAAGTAAATAAACTCATGGAACCAAACCCAGGTCAAGAATAAAACAACCGAGAAACTCCATGAGGAAAGATATAAAAGTTCTAAGGCAGCATGAGAGAGGATTCTGGCAGGTTTATATTGTTATATTGCTTGAATTTGGCTTTTGTTACATGTAGTTCAATTTTTGATCATTCATTTACACTTATATTAAGTGTACTTTTCTCTACATGTGTCATATTTCACAATAAAAACTTTTTGCCAAGCATCTTGATTTATTGTGGCAAAATCATCTAGGGAATTTACTCTGTTCAACTCTTGACATCATGTAGCATTGTTATGTATTTCCTTTAATTCTTAGGTCTTTAGACCTTAAGGATACTTAGAGACTCAAAGTTCTATACAAATTAAGAGAATTTAATTTTTTTTGCTTGAAATATTATGTTAAGTAATTATTTGAAAAATTTACACATAAAATATTATCTCCTACATCTACAAAGATCTACCTTCTAGGTAAGAGCCACAGTAGAGGCCAATTGATGCATCCCTTAGAGTATAGATCTTAAAGTTCTACGTGGAGAGAGTTTCCATTTTGTGATCAGTTGGTGACAATTTAGGAAGTAAAATAAGTGGTAGATGAATTTAATTTGGTCTCCATGGTCCAGGTCTGTGGGACCCACAACTTTGTATTGGGCAGTTTTGTGGAGGGGAAGATAGTAGCCATTTGTAGTCATCTTGTGGTTTTAGGGGTTCCCAAACCTGCTTGATCTTTGTCCAGGAAAGGGGATCATCTGGGGCCTTTTGGGTAGGCTAGATTACAAACTTTGGGGAATAGGCCTGCACATAGCGGAGCCATACCCAGCAGTTCCGTTGGTGTAGCTAATGGCCACTATTTTGGTAACATGCACATGAAAAAATTGAATATTACCACGTGGATAATAAGGTGTTGTGTGGAAAAGGGTGGGGAAGGTGGAGATGTTGCTTTGGGGTTGGGATATACCCATGATACTGTGTGTAGGAGACTCCTCAGTTGGAACTATGTGGCAAGAATTTGTACACAGTGGAAGGGGAGGTCGAGGAGGAGTTCTCCAGATGGGCATGAAAATCATCACCCAAACAGTTACATAGACATTGCTTAACTAACCAGTATGGGTTTGTTAATCTCAGAGAGAGTTAACAGTTATGGAGAAGGGTGGCTTAGAATTTTGGAGGCTTCAAGATATGGCATGGGCTCACTGGGCAGGCAGTTAGCAAACTCTATTGGGTATTGTAGAAGTTTGATATTTTTTATGAATTCTAAAAATAGATATTGGATTGTTTATAAACTGGTCTGTCGTAGATTTCACTTTTACTTCATTAAATTATGATTAGGGCTTTGATTGGGCTACATCAGTAGGATATTGAGTTCCCACCCTTTGGTGGGCAGGGACTCACAGAAGAAATGACAAGGCACAGGAGTTAGTGGGAAGTGTGAGCTAGAGTCTGGGAAGTAAGCACACAGAGAAGCAGAGCACCTGAACCCAGAGAGAGACAAGCCCTGGGAAGAGAGGAACCCAGGGAGCTTGAACTCTTGGCAGACATCAGCAGCCATCTTGCTCCAACACGTGGCAACAGACTTTGGTGAGGGATGTAACCTATGTTTTATGGCCTGATAACTGTAAGCTTCTGCCCCAAATAAGTACCTTTTATAAAAGCCAACAGATTTCTGGTATTTTGCATTAGCACCCTTTTGGCTTACTAATACAGGAATAATTCCACATCTGAGTCCCAAGGCTGCAAGCAGAGCTGTACATTCTGTACTACACATCTTGTGATGGATTCACCTGGAGGTGAAGTTCTGTCCAGGAACAAGTTCTTGGGCTAGGGTGATGTTGTCTGTGGCAAGGTGGTAATCACTGGGGACCAACCCAGGGGTGGGTATTCCTGCCATGTAACAATCCATAAAGGATGAAGAACTTTTCCATGGACTTTTAAATACCATTGGGCAGTGCTAATCATGTTATCTCTGTAGGTTTTGTAAAATAGTTGTCATAACAGAGTTCCATGTCTTTTAGGAGGTCATCTAGGACAAACCACAAGACCTTTGTGGGAGTATTCTGGTGCAGTCCTCTGCACTTTCCACTACAGAAAGAATATGTTTTGTCTACACTCGCATGCCAATTTGGTGTTAATTTTTATAGTCATTTTTGCATTCTAGTCTCTTCACTTAGAATAATATGTGCAGCAGGCTAGGGTAGAGGACAATTAGTTATGCAGGTTTAATTTGATTATACTTGTGATGCTGCGTGAGAACCTTATTTTGCTTAGGACTGCATAGAGAATCATTCATTCATTGGTCCAGTGGACCCATTTGATATATGAATTGGATAGCTCTGGGTCATCAACCGTGCTTGTGTCTTTCTGGGCTCAGGTGGTTGAAGAGGGGGCAATGGGGGCACCATTGCCAGCATCATAATTTCAGTGATGAAGAAGATGAACATGGAGGATTCCACATCCTCTTATAATTTGGAAAGACCCTGTTTGTCAGGTTTATCCCTCTCCTGTGTGTACATTTCCATTTTACCAGGAAGGCTTCAGTGGCCATGATGAGATCCTGTTAGAAAATATTTCTCACCAGTGGCATTATGGGAATCTGCATGTGCAGGATGATCAGTTATGGCCTTTAAGCACATCCATTTTTTTTAGAAGAGCCCAATAAGCAGCTAACTTTGCCATGCTTACCCCAAGGATTCCAAGACACATATTCAGAGGTCATCAAGGTTTCCAATTTAAAACACATCCCTAATAGGACAAGGGGCATGGCTTGGAAAGTGGCTTGATATGACAATTTTAAGGCACATTGTTGGCACTCCCCAGAAAAAAGCAACAGATGTTAATGTGATTCTGTATATGGACTGTAATGAGAGTGAGAGATGTGGGATGTGTTATCTCTAGAATATGAATAATCTTAAAAGGTTTTGGGCATGTCTCAGTGCCTGCAATGGATTTGTGTTTGATGGTGGCGGGAATAAGACTGCCCTTAGGGGACCAGATGATACCCAGAAATTTGACAGAGCTTCATGGCCCCTTTTTTAATGGAATGCTATTGTCCAGCCTCATTTTTGTAAAAATGATGTGTGAATGTGCCTAGGTCCTCTAAGAGGCCCTCTTTAAAGTCACCCATTAAACAGATACCAGTTATATTGTGCCAGTATTAAGCAGTTTTCTAAAGATGATTTGTTTTGGTTTTAGCAGCAGAAGTTAGGAATTTTTTTTTGATATGCTGGCACTGAATAAACATGTTGGACAAGTAGTCACAGCAAGTTCATTGCACGTGCTTCTGTATATATCTTTTATTAATTAGATCATTTTAGGAATAGGAGCTTTGATTAACAGAGCTTGTGCATTAAGTTTGGTACCACTGATGGTTAATTGCATTTCATTGGTGGAGGCTTTAAGAACTGGCCAAATAGGAATTGTATGGGGAGATGGTAGGAATAAAAACTCCCTCTTTGAAAAGATCTTGGATTATAAGCCAGAGCTCGTAGGAGCTTGCTTTGGACACTATTGCAGTGTTTATTACCTTGATTGACAGGAGCAGTACCACAGGGGTCCCATTTAGTATGGCCCACCAGGGGAGCTAAAGATTTGATCTTATTCCCAGACAACTGTTAAAGCAGAAATACCTAAAGTTGGGGAAAGTAAGAACAAAAGGTACATTCACTAGGGGTCACTCTTTAATAAGAACTGTTCCAACAGACAATGCAGTAAGGGAGTGAGGGACCATCAGGGGAGGGGTTGTGTGGTGCTCTGTAGGATGGTCTCTTGGGCCTGATAAGCCAGGAACTGTGACTCTGATGTGAGTTTCCATCATGTCCTGCCAATAGCTCCACCCTTGTCCATAGACTCTGGATATAAGCTTTACCAATAAAGCTGAGCAAGGTTTCCCAGGTAATTTTGGGAAAAGGGGTTCCTGTAAGAAAATTTTCCATGACTCAGTGTCAAAGGGGACCTCCCCAGGTTCAGAGACAAACTCTGGGTTTCTTTTGTCTGAATACTCAAAAAAATGTCCTACCTTAGCATTATCTCAATCGTTTTAAGTAACAATCAGGACTCATTGTTTACCAGTGGACTTCTGCCTTGGTGGTAATATCCACTATGGACAAGTGTGTCTTTTTTTCTTTTTTTTTAAGTCAATAGAGGAGGGGTTCAGGGTCTTTGGTGATTTGGAGTCCTTGGCAGGCCTGCTAAGAGTCTCATCTCTTGAGGTTTACTAATAATTCAGACCTAGTGTTGAACACCCTTTGCAACCAGTCAACTGCTGCTTCTGACTCCTGCTTAATAAAACCCTTAAGAAGGTTTTGAATTTCTAGTCTGGTGAAATTTCTGGGTTTGGTTTTGGTATCCTCCCCATCCAGCATTGGTTTTACCTTGGGCATCATTACTAGAAAAAAATTGGGGATCCCTTTTCCCTGTCTCATATTCTGTTGCCTTTCCCTCTAGGTCGACCCATTCGACCTCAGGTTAGGGTTTGAAGCTGTTAACACCAGGGCAGCCGGATCATTGGGTAAGGCTCCCAGGACACATTCTCGTGCTGACATGATGCCGTGAAAACCCAGGCACATTGCACGGGCATCTGATATTTCTTCAGTAGGGAGGAAACCTCATTGGATCTTAGGTAGAGCCAGCACTCTGTGCTCAGGACCCTTGAATTTGCCCATGAAATCTTTGGCCTTGTGCACCAAGGATTGGACCCTCTATGACCCATGGGCTCAGGGATAAAGAATGGCAGCAGCAAAGACAGCAGCAACCAAGGATCACAGAGCCTTGCATCCCTTTGGCCAGTGGGGTGTCATGTTATCCCGGTCAGGAGTACTTCCACTCTCTACTTTCTTTGGCAGGGGAAATATTCTCTAATCTCAGATATGATATAATTCCCTTGGGCAAGGTCTGGCAGGCACAGCCCAGAAAAGACTGAGCAGCTGAGGCTCCTATATTAATACAATGCCATCCTCCGGCCCCATGGTGATATGGCAGACACAGTCAACAGCAGGCCCAGGAGTCCTTCACCCCTGTGTATTCGAAGACACAGAGACCTGGAAATGATCCTTCTTGTAATTTATGTGGACTTTTATATCTTCACAGGACATTAGTCTCTTAATTTATACCAAATTTTCACTGTTCTCACCCAGTCTTCCCTTTAAAGGGAGTAATAGGGATCCTTGTCCCCCACTCTTGGCCTACTAAGGCATGTGGCTGAATTAAGTTTTCTCCAGAGAGCCAGCCCATGCCTCTGTGAAGGTCCCTGAACCATTAATGGAGCCTCAATTAGGACAACACCTAACAGAAACAAAAGGTAGCTGTGCAAAACACTGCCAACAAATGACAGCAAGCAGTGGACACTTCCCAAATGATGCTAGCCACTTGGAACAGCATGTTAGTAAGCCAAGACAGGCTGAAGGCATTCCCATCTGGTTGCTATCAGTCAACATCAAATCATTGGCCAATTCACCCTGCTTTATGTGTCAATTGTTTTGGAAGTTATATGGAAATTCTTCCAGTAATGAGAGGCAAATACATATAGTCAAACAGCCAAGAATTCATGAAAGGACAGCTTTTTTAGATCAAATGAGAATGAGCATGGCAGAGGGGTTTGGGGATTACCTAACTCAGGCTCCCATAAAAGTCAGTGGAAGGCAGAGAAGAAAAGTATGGGTCCTGGGCTCTTGCCTTTATTGTCACTCATAGAGGAGGAATAGAGCTTTCCTGTGAATGCTGGGATTGGTAGTTTTAAACAATATGGTGCCAAACCAGAAGTAGCAAGGGCCATATGGGGAAGTTGAGGGCCGCTCTTATCATCCAAGCCACATGCATGTAGAGACCTTACTAGCTGAGGTTACACCCAGGGCAAGGCTAAATTGGGTAGTCACTCAAAAGGGGTACTTATGACTAAGCCAGGCAAAATGACAAAGTACAAAATATAGTATCTTTTATTCCATTACAGTCACTTTAGAGAAAGTTGGGGACAGGAAAACTTGGCTGTAGAATCTTGATTCTCTTCCATGTCTTCTTTTATCTTTCAACAAGCTTGAATGACTTATTCACAAGATGATGTATTTTCATGATCAGAAAGAAGTCAAATCAATGAGTAAGGACTTCTCACATCTCTGTTTCAGTAATGCTTGTTATTTTCCATTGACCAAATAAAGTCATATTGACAAGCCAAGACTAAATATAGGCAGAGATAAAAAAAAAAAGGGCATGTATTTACAAAGATAGGGAAAAATAAGAGCCATAACTGCTACATTAGATGAAAAGTAAATAATGTCTAATGTCAGGAAATAATAACATAAGTGTGATATTTAGTATTATGAAGGCAAATACCAGAATGAACAACATAAAAAGGTGTGTGATGTTTAAGCTAATGTGTCAACTCAGCCAGGTAATTGTGTCCAGGTGCTGGCCCAGCAAGCACTGGGCTAATTGTAATACAAGAACACTTATGGACTTTGGTCACCAGTGTGCTTACTGGGTGGATGACTGATTATATCTGCATCAGTCAAGGAGATTGCCATCAGCAAAGGGTGACGCTTTTATCCAATCAGTTGAATACCTTTAAAGGGTAAGTAATTTCAACATTCAGAGAGAATTTCCCAACTCATCTTTGGACAGCCAACATCTCCCAGAAACTCATTAAGGACCTTCATTGGACTTTCATCAGAGCCCCTGGTTTGCAGCCTGCCTGCAGAACCTGGACTTGTGCATCCCCACAGTCACGTGAGAGACTCTTATAAAATCTCTTATTATTGACAGATATCTCCGCTGATTCTGTTTCCCAAGAGAACCCTGACTAACACAGATTGGTACCGGGAGTGGTTCTTGAGGAACGGAGTCTTAAACATGGGATGTCTGACGTAGTTCTGGGAGTTTTGTAAATGGTCCTCTACTCTAATTGCACACAAGGGTACTAATGACTCCCTTTCCAATAATGAAGACATCGCTAACAGTCCATGGAGTGAGCTGGCAATAGAGATACACAAAATAGCATCACTAGATTCCCCTACTTCCACGCTTATAAGAAACAAGGATCTCGGTGAGAGTGTTTTCAACACCTTAACAGAATTTTGTGGAGTCAAAGGGTATAATGATGTTGGCTAGCTCCTCCTAGCCAACAAACAGTTAAAAAAGAAAGAAATGAGCTAATGTCTTCAAATTTGAAACTTAAATGCCACATGAATGATGTGAAAGTTGCTATGTGTGCCCTGAAAGAAAATCTTGCCTCCTCTAGCCACAGACTTGAGATATCTGAGAATCAAACTCAGAATCTGACTGTGCAAGTAGCAGAATTACAAAGAAAACTAAAATCTCAAACCCGCAGGGTTTCTGCAATTAAAGTGAAGGCATTGATTGGAAAGGAGTGGAAAACCCGAGGATTGGGATGGAGACATATGGGATGATGATAATATTGGTGGGGACGCTGGAACCCTAAATTCTGCTGAGACTTTACCAGATAAACCCACAATGACCTGCCTTGTGGAGGCCACACCTTGTCAACCTTGTATCACCCAGCCTCTAGCCTGCCTCAGGGGGTCTGGACCTCCTCCCAGACCTGAGGCAAGTACCAGACAAACTCCAGCATGCACTGCCCAGCCTCCAGCCTGCCCCAGAGAGTCTGGACCTCCTTTCAGCCATGGGGCAGGTACCAGCCAAACTCCAGCATGCCCTGCCCCACCTCCAGTATGCCCTGAGGAATCTGCCTTCCAACCCCTGCTTGAAGAGATTAATCCTGACTCACCAGAAGAAAATGCAAAGAAATGCCCTGAGGTGAGTAGCTTGTAAGATATCTCTAATCCTTCTCCTTACCCACCCCAACCACCCCTCTTGTCTTCAAGACCTATTATTGGACTAAAATCACAACAAGTCCCCAAAGGTGAAATATAAAATGTGACCCATGAGGAAGTACACTATACTCTGAAAGAACTGCATGAGTTTCCCAACTTATATAGACAGAAATCAGGGGAATATATGTGGGAATGGATACTAAGGGTATGGGATAATGATGGAAGGAATATAAAGTTGGATCAGGCTGAATTTATTGATATGGGCCCACTAAGCAGAAATTCTGGATTCAACGCCATAGCTCGAGGGGTTAGAAAGGGCTCTAACAGTTTGTTTGGGTGGCTGACTGAAACATGGGCCAAAAGATGGCATAGAATGTCTGAGGTTGAGATGCCCAATTTGCCCTGGTATACAGTAGATGAGGGGATTCAAAGGCTTAGAGAGATAGGAATGCTAGAATGGATTTACCATTTGAGACCTGCCCACCCACCCCAGTAATGTCCAGAGGACACACCTTTAACCAGGACTATGAGGAATACATTTGTAAGACTAACTCCATCTTCTCTGAAGAGCTCTGTGGTTGCTCTTTTCTGCAGTCCAGATATTACTGGAGGGAGGGCTGTAATGAAATTGGAATCCTTAAACATTATGGGGATGATTGGATCTCGGTCTGGTAAAAGTCAGGTATCCACAGTTGATCACCAAAGGCAAGGTGGGTGTGGCCACCACAATGAAACATTCAAAACAGCACACAGAATAGCCTGAGTTGCAGGGAATTACGGTGTTGGCTAATAGATCATGGGGTACCTAGAAGTGAAATATATGGGCAGTCTACTAAATTTCTTCTGGATCTCTATAAGCAGAAGAGTTCTAGGTTGAGTGAACAAAACCCTAACTCAAATTACAGATGCAGAGAATCATGGCCCCTTAATCAATTCCCAGATTTGAGACAGTTTACAGACCCAGAGTCCCTTGAGTGAGGAGAAGGCCAGGTCCCCTTGGGGAAGGATCCTGTTAAATTGCCAAAAATTTATACTGTTAATCTTCCTCCCAACTTTCCCCAGGGATACCTATGGCCTTTTGCCAGAATAACTGTGCACTGGGCAAAACGAAATGATCAGACATTTCAGGGATTATTAGACACTGGCTGAGAAGTCACATTAATTCCAGGAGACCCTAAACATTACTGTGGTCCACCAGTCATAGTAGGGGCTTATGGAAGTCAGGTGATTGATTGAGTTTTAGCTCAGGTCCATCACACAGTGGTTCCAGTGGGTCCCTGGACCCATTCTGTGGTTATGTCCCCAGTTCCAGAATGCATAATTGGAATAAACATACTCAGTAACTGGCAGAATCCCCACATTGGATTCCTGACATGTGGAGTGAGGACTATTAAGGTTGAAAAGGCCAAGTGGAAGCCTCTAAAACTGCCCCTGCCATGCAAAATAGTAAATCAAAGGCAATACCGGATTCCTGGATGGATTGCAGAGAATAGTGCCACCATCAAGGCTTTGAAGGATGCAGGGGTGGTGATTCCCATTACATACCCATTCAACTCTCCTATTTGGCCTCTGCAAAAAACAGATGAATCTTGGAGGATGACAGTAGATTATCGTAAACTTAACCAGGTGATGACTCCATTTGCAGCTGCTGTCCCAGATGTGGTATCATTGCTTGAGCAAATCAACACTTTCCCTGATACCTGATATGCAGATGTTGATCTGGCAAACACTTTTTTCTCAATTGCCATTAGTAAGGACCACCAGAAACAGTTTGCTTTCAGCTGGCAAGGGCAGCAGTATACCTTCACTCTCCTGCCTCGGGGATATATCAACTCTTCAGCCCTATGTCATAATATTGTCTGCAGGGACCTTGATCATCTCTCCCTCCCATGAGACATCACACTGGTCCATTATATTGATGATGTCATGTTGAATAGGACCTACTGAGCAAGAAGTAGCAAAGACTCTAGATTTATTGGTAAGGCATTTGCGTGAAAGAGGTTAGTAGATAAATCCAACAAAAATACAGGATCCTTCCACCTCAGTGAAATTTCTAGGTGTCCAGTGGTGTGGGGCCTGTTGAGATATCCCTTCTAAAGTAAAGGATAAGCTGTTGCACCTGGCCCCTCCTACGACCAAAAAAGAGGCACAATGTTTAGTTGGCGTCTTTGGATTTTGGAGACAACATTTTCCTCATTTGGGTGTGCTACTCCGGCCCATTTACCGAGTGACCAGAAAAGCTGTTAGTTTTGATTGCGGACCAGAGCAAGAGGAGGCCCTGCGACAGGTCCAGGCTGCTGTGCAAGCTGCACTATCACTTGAACCATATCATCCAGCAGATGCAATGGTGCTAGAAGTTTCAGTGGCAAATAGAGAAGCTGTCTAGAGCCTTTGGCAGGCCCCTATAGAAGAATCACAGTGCAGACCCTTAGGATTTTGGAGCAAATCCTTGCCATCCTCTACAGATAACTACTCCCCTTTTGGGAAGCAGCTTTTGGCTTGCTACTGGGCCTTAGTAGAGACTGAACGCTTAACCATGGGCTATCAAGTTACCATGAGACCTGAGTTGCCTATCATGAGCTTGGTACTGTCTGACCCACCAAACTATAAAGTTGGGCATGCACAGCAGCACTCCAAAATACAGTGGAAGTGGTATATACAAGATAGGGCTTCAGCAGGTCCTGAAGGCACAAGTAATTTACATGAGGAAGTAGCCCAAATGCCCATGGTCACCACCCCTGCCATGTTACCTTCTCTTTCCCAGCCAACAAGCTTTGGCCTCTTGGGGAGTCCCTTACAATCAGTTGACTGTAGATGAGAAAACTCATGTCTGGTTTACAGATGGTTCTGCACAATATGCAGGTACCACCGGAAAGTGGACAGCTGTGGCACTGCAGCCCTTTTCTGGGAAATCCTTGAAAGGATAGTGGTGAGGGCAAATCCTCCCAGTGGGCAGAACTTTGAGCAGTGCACCTAGTTGTTCATTTTGCTGAGAAGAAGAAATGGCCAGAGGTGTATTTGTACACTGATTCATGGGCTGTTGCCAATAGTTTGGCTGGATGGTCAGGGATTTGGAAGGACTATGATTGGAAAATAGGTGACAAGAAGGTCTGGGGAAGAGGTATATGGATAGACCTTTCTGAGAGGGCAAAAAACATGAACATATTTGCGTCTCATGTGAATGTTCACCAGAGGATAATCAGCAGAGGAAGAGTTTAATAATCAAGTGGCTAAGATGACCCACTTTGTGGCTAATGCTCAGCCTCTTTCCCCAGCCACCCCTGTCATTGCTCAAAGGGCTCATGAACAAAGTAGCCATGGAGGTAGGGCTGGAGGTTATGCATGGGCTCAGCAACATGGACTTCCCCTCACCAAGGCTGACTTGGCTACAGCCACTGCTGAATGCCCAATCTGCCAGCAACAGCGACCCACACTCAGCCCCCCATATGGCACCATTCCTCGAGGTGACCAGCCTGCTACCTGGTGGCAGGTTGACTACATTGGGCCACTTCCACCATGGAAGGGGCAGCGATTTGTTTTAACTTGAATAGACACATACTCTGGATATGGGTTTGCATTTCCAACACGTGATGCTTCTTCCAAAACTACCATCCGTGGAATTACTGAATGTCTTATCTACCATCGTGGCATTCCACACAGCATTGCTTCTGATCAAGGAACCCATTTCACAGTAAATCATGTGAGGGAATGGGTACATGCCCATGGAATTCACAGGTCTTACCATGTTCCCCATCACCTTGAAGCAGCTGGATTAATAGACCACTGGAATGGCCTTTTGAAGACTCAAGTACGGCGCCAACTAGGTGGCAATAACCTGCAGGGCTGGGGCAATGTTCTCCAGGAGGCTGTGTATGCTCTAAATCAGCGTTCACTTTATGGTGCTGTTTCACCCATAATCAGGATTCATGCGTCCAGGAATCAAGGGGTGGATATGGGAGTGAAACCACTCACTATTACCCCTAGTGACCCACTAGGAAATTTTTTGCTTCCTGTCCCTGCAACCTTAACTCTGCTGGTCTACAGGTTTTAGTCCCAAAAGGAGGAGTGCTGCCACCAGGGTACACCACAATGATTCCATTGAACTGGAAGTTAAGATTGGCACCTGGCCACTTTGGGCTCCTCTTACCTGTGAATCAACAGGCAAAGAAGGGAATTACTGTATTGTCTGGGGTGATTGATTCTGACTATCAAGGGGAAATAGGACTACATCTACATAATGGGGGTAAAGAAGAGTTTGCCTGGAATACAGTAATTCCTCTAGGATGTTTCCTGGTACTGCCATGCCCTGTGATAAAAGTCAATGAAAAATTGCAACAAACCAATCCAAGCAGGACTAATAATGGCCCAGAATTTTCAGTAATGAAAGTTTGTGTCACCCCACCAGGCAAAGAGCCACAGCCAGCTGAAGTGCTTGCTGAGGGTAATGGGAACATGGAATGGGTAGTGGAAGAAGGTAGTGATAAATATGAACTTTGACCGCATGACCAGTTACAAAAATGAGGATTGTAATAGACATGAACCATTCTTTCTTGTTTCTTTATGAATATGATTGTATATGTACACAAAAAGTATTTCTTTGCTTTCTTCCTCAACCTTTTCCTCTATCATATGAAAAAGTTGCATTAATTTCATGTCATAATATTTAAGGATGTCAAGTTTAAGAGTGAATACTACCCAAAGACTTGCACCCTATTCTGAAGGGAATGAATGTGTTTCTGGTTGTATGCAGGCAAGTTGAACATTGTTAGGCAGAAATATATATGTATGCTTATCTGTTATTGTTTTTACTTAAAGACTAAGTATGGTTTAAGGTAGTGTGTATGGTTGCTGAGTTGACAAGGGTTGGACTGTGATGGTTAGGCTAATGCCTTATGAATAGAATGTTTGAAACAAAATAAAAGAAAGTAACTTGGCCATTAAATATTTTTTGTACATGCAAAATTAAAAAAAAACAAAGGATTAAAATCTAAAAGAGCATATGTTCTGATCATAATATAATAAATACGATATAAAAAATAGGATATTTAGAATATTCTAAAATATTAAGAATTTAAACAATTATAAATAGCCTATGACTCAAAGAATAACTCAGAGGAGAAATTTAAATACAATGTGAACATAATAGTAATCAAACTATAGCAAATTTTGCGAGATGCAACAAGAACAGTGACATAATGAAATTAACTGGTTGCATTATAAAACATTGAAATGTCTACTAAAATCAGTGCTTTAAGTTTTTAATGAACAATAGCAAAATAAATAAAAATAAGTAGAAAATAGAATATAAGAAAAATAAGAACAGAAATTGACAAAGTATAAAACAAACAACTGAGAAAATTGCAAAGCCTGAAATTCCTTCTTTAAAATGATTAGTAATATTGATGAAACTTTATTAAGACTGATCAAGGGAAACAGAAAATAAAACAAAAAGAACTTTTAAAAAATCACATCATTACAGATCATAGAAAGAGTAAATAATATTGGTAGGATATTATGAACAAGTAATAATTCAACAAATTAAATAAAATAGAAACACTTGAAAAAAATACCTTATTAATAATGACAGTAGAAGAAACAAAAGTGAAAATCTAAATAATCTTATATCTATCGAATATATTGAATTTGTTCTTTTTAAAAATACTACAAAGAAAATTCTAGGTCCAAGTGGATTCACTGGTGAAGTCTATGAAATATTCAGGAAGAAAAAATACCAAAATTACACAAATATTTAAAAAATGGAAGAGGCTAGAACGCTTCTTAATATGTTTTGTGATGCCAGTTAACCCTGATACTAAAAGAAAAGTCATTTAAAAGCAAAATAAAAGAAAATTATAGACCAATGTATCTATTGAACTTAGACACAAATATTCTCAACAAAATATAATCAAATTGAATGCAGCAATATATAAAAAGGGTAACATGGCATGGTATTGCCCATAAGTAATACTAATCTATATTGACTAGATTGATCTAATTTTGATAGAGAAATAAATTTGATACAATTCTGGAGCACCTTATTAAGGAAGTGAAGTTAAAATATCTTAATTTCCATTTCATTCACATACAAAAGAAGATTTCTTATATTGAATATATGCTTGTCATTTATTTTCTATTTATTGTTTTATGTATAGCTTACACAATCAACTTCTTGGAGAAGAGAAAGTTGTGTTGTTGATTTTTTTCAATTTTCCCTCATTTCATAATTGCTTGCCTTCTTTGAAATACATTTCAAATGGTAAAATTGCTCTTATGTGAAATTAAAGAGATGAATGCACGTTCAGAGATTGGAGAGATATGAACACAATCCATGTAGGCCTAGAATTCCGAAGAAGCTTGACAAAGCATGGAGTGGATTCTACCCTAGGACTCTGTGGAGAGTGTGGCTCTGCAGAAATCTTTTTTTATGTTTTCTTCATTTTTAAAGAAAGTTTAGATTTCATAAATGTTACTTTGAAAATATAGGGGATTACCAAACAACCTACCACCTCCCCTCCCACACTTTCCCCAATTAACAATATCTTTCATTAGTGTGGTACATTTGTTACAATTGATGAGCACATATTGAAGCATTGCTACTAACCATGGTCTATAGTTTACATTATGGTTTACACTTTGCACTGCACAATTTTATAGGTTTTGACAAGATGTATAATGACTTGTATCCATCATTGCAGTTTCATGTGAAGCATTTCCAATGTCCCAGAAATGCCCTATGTTACACCTATTCTTCCCCCAACCTCGCCTCAGAACCTCTGGTGACCACTGTCTTTATATCAATGTTACAAGTTCTTCCATTACTAGAATAATAATTAGTCTATATTTGCATTTCCCCCTTATGTTTTGTTCATTCCTCAGTCTTGAGGAATTGGGGATGGTGATGCTCACTCTGCTTCCGATTGAGAGGGAGCTTAGTTCCCATGGAGCAGATGGGTGAAACTGTCTTGCTTGCAGTTGTAGATACTCTCTGTTTTTCGGACGGGTGTTGTCCATCATCATCCTTTTGGTAGTTGTCCTGGGTGAGTCTGATGAACTGGAGAGTAGGTGTTGGCTGCAACTCTGCTGAGATTCAGGGCTCAACTGGCATATGAACAGCTGGAAGATTCAAGTCTCTGGGACACATATTTAATGGGTATAGTCTGCAGACATTTTGACTACAAACTTCTGGCTTTCAGAACTATGAAAGAATACATTTCTTGTGTTTTAAACCACCAAGTTTATGGTAACTTGTTATGGCAGCTCTAGGAAACTAAGCCATTCTCTAAAATGCCATAATTATTATTTTACCTTTTTTCAATTATAGTTGTTATAGTCTTCTAGGGACAAAATCCATGCCAGAAAGTAGTATACACCAAAATGTTAGATTTCTGATAGTAAGACAATATTTTGTTTTTCCAGTAAATTTTAAATTTTTATTCTTTGAAGCAGGTTTCTTTGCCTTGGCACTATTAACATTTTCAGCCAGATAATTCTTTGCTATGGGAGTATTTTCAGCAGGGAAAGTCATAGACATGTTCATCAGCCATCTCCCAGCTCTTGCCTACTCCCTCCTTTTCCTCTTTTGCTTGATTGTGCGCAGATGTTTCAATATGCTTCCATTTCACAGCCCAGGGGAGACATTTGGTCTAATGGAATGGCCTGACCGTACCTTGAACCCAAAACTGGGAACAAGCCGCCCCAGCTGAGAGCTGTAGAGCTGGGAACTCTACACAAAGGTTGCTTGATACATGCTTTTTGCTCAGTGCCAGGGTCTGCTCCCCCTGAGATGTAAAAGTACCCCACATTCAGGCTGCATGGGAATCCCTTGTCTTCTCTGCTAATTGTGGCATGTGGAACCACCATGCACTTGCCTTGACCCAAGCAGTTGGCTTCTCGAGGTACTGGCCATGATGGGACCTCTTCCTCTGTACTTTTGGACTCATTGTGCCGTGTAAGTAATAAAGCGGTCATTTGTTGAGAATCTCTGTCCCACTTGAGCCTTTGTTCTCACAAAACACAATAGAACAATTTGTTCCACATGTTCCAGGAATTGTAGGATGTTTAACAGCATCCCTGGCTTCTACACTCTGGATTTTTATCACATCTCCAGATACTGTTAAATTTTGCCTGGTGGGAAAACCTTGTCTCCACTTACCACACTTTAAACCACTGCTTTAAAATTTATGTGAAAGTACATCTAGATTAGGGACAAATTTCCCCATGAAGATTTTATTGTCCAAAATGATGAAAACAACATCAACCATCACGTGCTTTTCTCTCAATGTGACTTTAAAATCCCTATCTTTTAGAGGAGGGGTCTATCTTTCATTTTTTGTATATGGGTAGACTTTTGACTACAGTAGAAGAGACACCATGTAACTTCCAAGACTATTTCATAAAAGGCAATAAATTTTCCTCCTGATTATCTTGAAATTCTTGAACTTGAGGAAGTTCAGGCAGGCTGTAGAGAGATTCATGTAGAGGGAAATTGAGTTCCCTAGCTATGGCCTCAGCAGAGCTCTGAACAGCCGTACTTGCTAGTCACGTTATTGAGCAATCTCAAAAGTAGATCTTTAAGGCCCCAGTCAAACCACAGCTGCTGATGCCAACTGGAACAGGGATAGGCTGCCCCTGCCAAACCCTGGCCAAATTGCAGATTTGTGGAAAAAGTCACTCATTTTTTTTGTTATGTTAAGCTGCTATGAGTTGTCATTGTTTGTTATGCTGCAATAGATAACCTTACCATTATCTCAGTATGCTAAAATATCCTATAAAAGATGAGAATATTTCTAGAATCTTCAATTTGATTTCCTTCTTTCCTTCTTCCCTCCCTCCCTCCCTTCCTTCCTTGTCTTCCTTTCTTCTTCCCATTGTCTCCCTTCCTTTTATTTCTAAATAGTTTTACATGTTTTTACCCATACATTGTCAAATACTTGTTACATTTACTTGAATATTTACCTTTATTTGCTAACTTGACAATGTAGATGCCAGTCTGTTTTTGTGTAACTACCGTGAAGTTCTTCATTCAAGCTAAAATGAATTAATACTCATGTGTATCACAGTCCTCCTAACATCCTCTACTCATCTTTAAAAATCCAGGACATACAAAAGCCTCACATTTATAGTAGGATGACATTTCCCAAAATTTGTTCTAGAGGATACTGTTTCCAAGGAATATTAATATGTTTTGTTTACATAAGAAAGTTCTTGATCAAAGAACATTGGGACAGATTATTATAAAAATACTATACAGATTTCTTTACTGCAAGACTTATCAAAGGTATCAATTGAATTATGAATCTCTGAATGTGATGCTATAAAAAGCATCTAAAATAAATATCACTTCCTAAGATTTTTGATCATGGAGCCTTTTTCCATAGATTATCTCATAGGGCCATTATACTGAAGAATACACTTCAAAAAATGAGGGAACTGTTATTGTATAACTACAATGAAGCTTTTCATTCAAGCTAAAATGTTTCCCCTTCATCCAATACTCATGTGTATCACAGTTCTCCTACTATCCTCTACTCATCTTTCAAAATCCAGGACAAAGTTCTCACTGGACTCTAAGCATAGTGGATCACTCTATCTTTTGTACCTTTAAGACACAAATATTATATTAAACACTGGCTCTTTGCTGTTCTACCTCCCTGGTACATTTGTATACAATTGAGAGTGGGAATTTATTCTATTCTGTCTTTACACTCCAGAACTTTTACATGCCTATAATAATTAATGTTGACTGAATGAGCCTATGAGTTGCAGAGTTGAATGTTTTGAGAAGTGTTCATAAAAATTATGTATTGGTAAGAATGAGTAAAACAAGCACATAATGTAAGTCAAAATCATATAACTGACAAATTTTGGATTACCAAACCCAGGTGTTTGGAAAATAAAATGAATTCAAGCCTCAATAGGCAAGACGTGGGTAAAATGCTTGCATTACAAGACCATTATGAATAATAAGAGTAAACATGTAATTGCAATTACATTTGAAATAAAATCATGTTTGTATAAGAAGCCACAAATTATTAATTAAAAATACTGCTGTTGAAATATAGTGAAAATTCAGAGACATGGTAATTTAGAAAATTCTAGAAATAGATAAAGCCAGGTGCTAAAACAAATAGGATGCATAAAAAAAATCTGGGGAAAGAGAAATTTAGGAATGCTATTTTGAAAAAAAGTGACAAATTTTTCAGCATAAATTTACCAACAACCATATATAGTTTGAGTCTAATATCTAAGAATGATTTTTTTTCTGGGAACTCTATGAAAAGGTACAAAAATCTAGTATTTTGCTCTCCAATATAAAATGTACATTTATATTTATCTCAAGACTTGTTTCTAAGGTCTCACATTCTTTAAGAATTTTTATTTTTCTTTCATTTCTGACTTTAATTTTTATTTGATAGTGTATTTTAGGGTTTTAGAAATTCTATTTTAGATCGAGATTGTTAAAATTATGAGTGAAAAAAACAAAAATTAATTAAATGGTCATTTGTTTTGTCTATGGGACAATCGAACCAACCTTTTTAAAATGGCACATTTCATGTATGTTAAGATGACCTAAATGGTCACATAAAAGAAATAATTTCCAGATAAAGGAAAAATATATAATTTGTAAATGTTGCCTCATTAAATTTCACATATTTATAAAGTATTAACTATGAATCTTTTTAATTTCATCTTTATAAAATAATACATTAATATAATTTTTATAAACAGAAAATTACAGATTTGAACAATGCTGAATTATTTCTCTCTTGTGATAATGCCCAATAAAATAAATTTAAATTATGGAATAGCTGCATGGCTTTAAATATGTGCTTTTAAAAGGTATTTTCAATACTGTCACCCAAATTAGCATTTGTTATGTGCTTGTGCTATTAAAATGTTTTTGTTTAATAAACTGTATCCTATTCAAAATACAGCATACTTGACATGGTACTGAAAATGTATCTTGTTGATTTTCAAAGGATCACAGCTGGGATGCTATGCATAAGTATGCTAAAAGATAATATTACTATTCAGCATTATGCAGCATTTTTCAGATTCACAATACTGTATAGATTTTATGTTTATTACTCATAATAATCATGAAAATAGTATATTCCCTTTCTAGATGGACAAATAATCTTGGACCCTAAATTGGAAAAATAATTTAACCATGAATAACATAAAATGTGTTTTTCTTTATCCCTACCTCTTTAAAACATATTAAAGTTATTCTTAATAGAAAAGCAACCGCACACCTGGTATATTTAGAAATAAAGAAATCAAATATCTTTATATCTAAGTGTAAGTGTTCTAGTGTTCTTCATTGATACCATTTTTCATCTTTTTGAAAGATGAACTTAAACAGTGTAAATATATTATTGTAATAGCTCTGAATTAATCCTGTTACTTATAATGTAATAGAGAAAAAAAAATCATGTTTTTATTTTGCTGTTCTAGTAGTCCATTTAAAGGTCTGAAGACACTCCATACCCTGCCCAATTAAAAAATATATCTATGCTATTTTTCTGCTTTAGGAGGGAAGATATAAATAACTAATTGTAATTATTAATTCATAATTCTCAAATATGTTGCACCTTTTGCATGAAAATAAATCTTATTTTACTGCAGCATATGGAATATATAATGATTGCAATTTTTGTTCAAAACTTTTCCTCAGATTTCTGTTATATTTGCATTGAGATTCTTCAAATGATATACTGTACTTATGACTGGATTATTTTATTTATTTATTTATTTATTTATTTTTGAGGTACAGGGCCGGGGACTGAACCCCTGAACCTAGCCACTAAGCCACATCAGCTCCCTTGAGTTGATTTTTTCATTTGCAGGCACTCAATTGCGTGAGTCGCATCTGCTCCCTATGATTGGATATGAACACTACCAATCTGTCTGTCTCAGAACTCCTCCCTGCTTTGAAGTAGGTTGCTGGTATGGGAGGACACTGTGTTTGTCCTGTATAAAGTGCATACTTCTCCATAAAGATGGAGAAGAATCCATATTTGCAAAACCAATGAAATAAAATAGAACAAAAATCTCATAAAGGTGGATTATTGCATATCATTATTTTCATAAAGAATAAAGAGGATTCAATTACCCTTTGCTCAGGCAAGATGTCTCAAAGATTAAATGGAGAGGTATCCAACCATCTCCATACTATCAATCCTACAATCTCCTGCCAATTCTTTAGATACTAAATGGCCTGTTAGGCTTCCGTGAGTACATTATCTTAGCAATGTTTTAAGAGTAAGATTAAAAACTGGAAACTTTAACTGCCAATGTTTATGAGACATAGAATAAAAAGATTTTTAAACCCTAAGTATTTCATTTTATATTATTGAGGTTGAGGGATAAGAGTCACCAGGTCTTAAGCAGAAATTTGCCACTGAATATCAGCACTTTTTTCCTTGTGTGTCTTATTATCTTTGTATAAAGATAAAACAGAATTATTTGCAAAAGGAATTAATATATTTTAGGCAAGAACACATGAGAGATACTTCTTTAAATTAGCTCTCACTTTTATTTTTCTTTTTTCTAAAGGGTTTCCATCTCTTTTTAAGAGTATATTCATATGAACTACTATGACAATATTATTCATCAAAAGGGAAAAAAATCCTTAATAAATTGAAAACAGCATGGAGATAAAACAGTATACCAATGAACAAAAAATGCATTCCCTATATATATGTGTGTATATCTATATATCCATCTATGTGTATATATATATGTATTTTACATGTATGTATTATATGTATATGTGGGAGTTATTTTAAAGCTTCTCCTTCTAGATCACAATGAAATGTTATGTGATCTATTTTTAGTAGCCCACGAGGCAAACTATTATGACTTAGTCACAATTTATACAAACAGGAAATGTCTTACTACACCTTATATCACATAAAAGGAATTTGGATCACTTGGCATTGGAGTAAAAAATTCATACAGTGTATCTTAATAATAAGAATGCTGCTCGTGTGTCCAATGATGAAAGAATAAGAATATGAGGTATTAGTAAATAGTAATCATATAAGGATTCTATTCCATAGAGGTGTAAAAGAGTATGGTTGAAAACTATAAGAACATATTTGAAATTATGTACGCAGGGTTTTTAAAGATGGTAAAAAATATTTTGGGATTACTTTCAGGTAAATGATTTTGCTTTATGTTAGAAAAAAGCACAGAAACCTTAATAAGTGATATTGTGTATACTATGTTCCAACTTTAAAACTTGGTCATCAATATATCTTCCACAAAGTTTTTTGAAAACAATGAGACTTAGATATTCAATATAGTCTTCATAGTTAATAAAATGCAAATGCTGGAAAGGAACAGATTTTAGTGTTCCAGTAGCAGAGTAATAAAAAACATCAAAGTCATAGTGCATATTCTTATACTAAATTGTAAAGACATTAATCTATGTTATGAGTTTTTAAATGGACAATCTTTTTTATGCATAATGTCACAATATTTTTCATCCTGGAAATATATATAACTTTCTTTGACTATTTAAATACTTTCTGAGCAGTTTATAAAAGTACTTCAATAAAAATTATAATTTTATTTCAATATGTATTAGGCTGTCATTCATTGTTCCAGAAAAGGAGTTATGCTCTCTCTTACTCTATATAAAGTACATAGACATTCATCTTAGCTTATAAAAGCAGTTGAAATAAGCTGCATTTTCTGATCTTTACAAAATCACAGCAATAGTCATCCGAAAGTCATTTGCAAAGAAGTAAAAGAACATTGACAGAGAAAATTTTATTTACTAAACTGTTTGGACCATATTAGTGCATATTTTTTATTTCTTTTCAAGTTTATTTTCTCTTAACATTAATATAAATTCTACTGATTTAAGAACATTACTTCAGATAACAATTATGACCTACTCCTGGAGGAACAGTAGGAATATATGCTATATATATTCCTGAACTACAATTGGAGGACAGTGAAAGCCACATCCTCACGACCCCAATTCCTAGTGCCTGCCTAAGTCTGGGACCTAGAGATTAAGAAAATTCTCCCCTCTCATGCCTAACTACAAGACCAACAAAAGTCAAGAAAAAATGAAATACAGCTGGGAGAACCACAAGAGAAATACTTTGTGTTGAACAGTCTAATAAGAGGCATCAACGACAAACTACAGGCAGAAATTGACAAAAATTCTCTGGGAAATGAGACCACACTCTAAAAACAAAATATCATTAGAATTTGAAGGCTCATGTACACTGAAGGTAATCATAGCAGCAATGAGCTTCAACTCCAGTCCAACTTCTGACTCTATTAATACAAACCCCCACACTAGAAGCATAGCAGAAAGAAAGGCATGCTCATTCCATGTTCAAAATGTATTTATCTCAATTTCTATTCTCCCTAAACTACATGTTTGTTTTGCAATATGAAATTATGCATCATACCAAAAGGTAAGAAAAGCACAATCTGGAGACACAAAGCAATCATTAGAACCAGTCTCAGATATGATACATGTTTTGGTATTGTCAACAGGAAATTTTAATACATATGATTAATAGGCTAAAGGCTCTGATGGAAAAAGATGATGACATGTGAACTCAGAGAGATAATTTCCTCAGAGAAATAAAGAACATAACCAAGAATCAAACAGAAATGATACAAATCAGAAACATAGAAATGAATAATGTCTTCTACAGGTTCATCATTATACTTGACACCGCCTAGTAAAGAATCAGTCAACCTCAAGAGGGGCCAAAAGCAAGAACTTGAGGGCAATATCAAACAGTATCAGAGATATGTAATTGGAATCTCAGAAGGTGAAGAGGTAATAGGACAATAAATATTTAAATAAATAAGGTTTGATATATTTTTGAAAATCAGTGGCAGAACCCAAAACACAGCTGTAAAAAGCACAGAGAACAATGAACAGTAAAAACACCAAAAAGTAACAGACCTAGTCATATCATAGCCAAACTGCTAAAAATCAAAGACAAAGATAAAGTCTTAAAGGCAGGCAGATTTTAAAAGTTATGTTACCTATAAGCAAAAAGACAAATATGAGCTCTAAAACATACACACACACAACAGAAAACTGTCAAAACAGAAATTGACACACATGAAAATAACATTCAAAATAAAGGTGAAATAAAAATTTTCTTAGCAAATGAAAACAGGGACTTTTTTGCTAGCAGATCTACTCTAAAATTTTTTTTAAAGAAAGATCTATAGTTACAAGAAATGTGACATAAGGCAGAAACTTGGAGCTACACACAAAAAAAATCATGAGAACAGGAAATGGAATCAATGAAGGTAAAATAAAATGCCTATTTTTAATTGTTATTGTCTTCCTATTTTAATTGCTTTAACATTTAATTGCTCTAAATAAAGCAAAAAATAGTAACAACCTGTTTTGTCTTTAGAGCATATTTAAAGGTCAAAAAAATATGATAGTGCAAAAGAGGAGAGGGATAAACTGGGATGACATGCTATTATAAGGTCCTTATATTACACAGGAAGCAGTATAATATTATTTGAAGGTAAACTCCAATTATCTCAAATGTAGATTGCATACCCTATAGAAATCCCTAAAACCATATTTAAAAGAGGTATAAATAATAAGTCAATAGAGGATATAATATGCAATAATAAAAGTGCTCAGAGAGGCTAGAAGAAGAGCAAAAATAGGAAAAAAAAAAAAACACCTTTTAATCCAAACTTGTTAATAATCAATTTAGATGTGAATAGCCTAATAATCATATCAGTTAAATTATCAAGATGATCAGATTTGGTTTTTTAAAAAGCAAGACCAACTTAATTCTGTGTGTAAGCAAATCAAGTTAAATATAAAGTTAAATGTAGGTTAAAAGTTTTTGCCAAGGTTGTGGGAAGAGAAAGGAAATTACTACAATGGGACCCCAAAGAGGAACTTTTAAGGTGACAGAACTTTCTCTATGACACCGTAGTGGTAGATACATGGCACTGTGGATTTGTGAAAACCCTATAAATATGTATACCACAAAGAGTGAACTTTACCATTTATACATTAAAAGAAAGTCAAATAGGATGTTGGGAAGATTCCCGGATAAAGCGCACATTGTGACAAATGAATTTAACTCTGTTACATCCCAGAGAAGGCAAGAGCATACAGAACAGTGAAAACCCATGCTCAGTGTTAGGGATTGAATCATGCACCCCACAAAGGATGTATTCAAATCTTAATCTGTATTCTTGTGAGTGTGAACCCATTTGTAAATAGGGACTTTGAATGTTATTATTAGTTAAGGAGTAGACAAAGTAAGCTAGGTGGGCCTTAATCCATATGACTGGAAGCCTTATAAAGAGAGGAAATTCAGATGCAGTGAGTAGAAGGCAGAAGTCAGTGGAAACCAGAAGCACAGGCAGGAATAGAGAGATCATCTTGTAAGGGAGGATTGCCATTACCAGAATGCTACCAACTCCAGGAGGAAGCATGGCCTTGCCAACATCTGGAATTTGGACTCTAGCCTTCAAAACTGTATTTTTTGAAATACTTATTTAAACCAACCAAGTTGTGGTATGTGTTGTAGCAGCTCTGGCAAAGATACTCAATGAAACAACTTCTGCACAAGACAGATGAATATTGTCTTAGTAAATGAAGTGCATTTGATTGATTAAAGAGACAGTTCAAAAAGCATATACATGCATACATAACTTTATAGAAATACTGGTAAGTGATCATGTCATTTATATTTCACAGTGGTCTTTTAGCTCCCTATTTTCTCTTTTGTACTGAATCACCTTTTTCATCTATTCACATCACTTTTCCATCACTAATTAATCGCCTTTTTGACCTAATTTACACTCTTCCATATTTATTTGTATACTCATATAACCATTCATTGGTAGAAACATAGATACATACAATAATAGCAAATGCTTCATTTATGCTTACTGTGCCAGATATTTTTCTAAGTATTTAAACTTCAGGATAACTTCAGGATACAATTATGTATCTCTTATCTATTATCATCACTATTTATCGTGTGGGAAAATTGACATACAGAGAACTGAAGTAATTTACCCACAGTCATGAACCTAGGAAGGTGCAGATTTGGAATACAAATCTAGGTAGTCTCTTTTCACAATCCATTTTCTTATACACTATGCTATACTGCTTTTCACACCTTCATAAACAGTGAAATGCAAAATATTCAACTCTCAATCAAGTTGCTTTCTCAGATATGTTGTCATTTCTCATACACTAATGAAGTAGAAATAACTAGGAGAATCCTTTTATCAAATTGTATATTATGTTAGGTTAATTAAGCGGACTTTAAGAAGGAAAAGGAGTATTGTTTTTGGTAGAAGAAGGAAAAATAATTAATGGGCTAAGTAAAATATTTGTGAATTTTTTTATTAAGCTGTCTTATTAAATTGTCCTCACTGACTTGACTAATTTTGTCTCTGGCAAATTACACTCAAAATTGTTGTTATTTTTAGTAGCTCTTAAATAAGGCATTCTAAAGACTGAAATTTGGCAAACAGCAAGAATAAATGATCTCATATATTTCCATATATTTAAACCACATTGATAAGTTTTGAGATATAAATATAACTTTAAATTTGGGGTAAATAACAGAACGACTTTGTTCTTAATCCACAGTTATAAAAACAGATATACACAGTTTATGGTATGAAGTTAAAAGAAATTTGGGGAATGTTAAGAAAATTAAGCAATTTCAAATTACATTCTTTTTAGCAAATATGCCACAGACTTCCTGATTTGAAATGAGCAATGAAGGGCATTCTAAGGCAATTCATTTTTAAAATATATAATAACCTTTATTTTTGTATTAGTCAGGGTTCTCTAAGGAAACAGAATCAACAGGAGATATCTGTCAATAATATGAGATTTTATAGGAGTCTCTCACGTGACAGTGGGGATGCACAAGTCCAGATTCCGTGGGCAGACTGCAAACCAGGGGCTCCGATGAAAGTCCAATGAAGGTCCTTGATGAAACGTAATCAGCCGTCCACACAGTAAACTCACTGGTGACCAAAGTCCATAAATGTTCTTGTATTACAATTAGCCCAGTGCTTGGTTCAACAAACTCCTGGACACAATTACCTGGCCAAGTTAACACATTAGCTTAACCACCACAATTTTTAAAGCAGTTTTATTAATAGGTTTACATGAAAAGTATGCAGAAAATACAGAGTTCCCATATAACAGTCCCATCCGCCCAGACAGTTTATCCGATCATTAACATCTTGCATTAGTGAAATACATTTGTTACAATTAATGAACTAGTAAGGATACATTATTATTAACTAAAGTCCATAATTTATATTAGGGTTCATTCTTCATGTTGTACAGCTGTGGGTTTTGTCAAATGCATAAAGTCATGTATCCTTCATCATAGTTTCATACAAAATAGATTCACTACCCCTAAAATGCCCATAATCATTTATTCATCCCTCTTCCTGAATCTCTGGCAACCACTGATCTTTTTGCTTTCTCTGTTTTTCATTTTCTCTATCATGAATTTGTGGTTCTTCCATATCTTTTCATAGCTTGAGAGCTCATTTCTTTTTATTATGGAAAAATATTTCATTGTATGGATATACCACAATTTATTTATCCACTTCACCCATGAAAAAACATATTGGTTACTTCTAATTTTTGACAATTATGAATAAAGTTGCTGTAAACATTCATGTGCAGGTATCTGCATGGGTATAAGTTTTCAACTCATTTGTTTAAATACATAGGAAATGATCACTAATATGATTGGCCTATGTTTAGCTTTATAAGAAATTGTCAGGACTGTCTTCCAAAGTGACTTTACCATTATGCACTCCCACTAGCAAAGAATGAGAGTTCCTTCTGCTCCACATTCTTGTCAGCATGTATTTTGAATTTAAGGCATTCTAATAAGTGTGTATTGGCATTTCATATGTTGTTTTAACGGGAAATTCCCTAATTATATATGATGCTGAGCATCTCTTCTTATGCTTATTTGTCATCTATATATCTTCTTTGGTGAAGTGCCTGCCCAGACCTTTTGCCCATTTCTTAATTGGGTTGTTTGTTCTCTTATTGTTGAGTCTTAAGAGTTCTTTGTATATTTTAGACACAAATCCTTAATTGGGCATGTTTTTGCAAACATTTTCTCTCAGGCTCTGGTGTATTTTTTCATTCCATTAACAGTGCCTTACACAAAACAGAATTTTAATTTTAATAAAGTTCAACTCATTTTTTTCTTTCATGGATCATGCTTTTGTTATTGTATCTAAAATGTCATTGTCAAACCCAGGTCACTTAGATTTCCTCCTATACTATCTTCTAGAAGTTGCATAATTTTGCACTTTACAGTTAGGTATAATGTCAATTTAATTTTTTAAAAGATTTATTTTACTTATTTATTTATTTCTCCCCACACCCTCATTGTTTGCACTTGCTGTGTCTGTTCTTCTTCCCTGTTTCTTTAGGAGGCCCTGGGAACTGAACCCAGGACCTCTGATATGGGAGGGAGATGCATAATCGCATGAGCCACCTCCAATCCCTGCTTTGTTGTGTCTCTCATTATGTTTTCTCTTCTTGTGTCTCTTGTTGTGTTATCTTGTTGACGATCATGTCAACTCACTGTCTTGCTTGTCTTCTTTAGGAGGCACCAAGAACTGACCAGGGACCTATCATGTGGTAAGCTGGAGCTCAGTCGCTTGAGCCACATCTGCTTCCCTAATGTCAATTTAATTTTAATGAGAAGTGTAAGGTCTTTTTCCAGATAATTTATTTTTATTATTATTATGATTACTAATTTTTGCATATGGATGTCCAGTTTTACCAGCAAAATTTGTTGAAAAAACTTTCCTTTTTTTCATTGAATTGCCTCTGCTCTTTTGTCTAAAATCAGTTGACAGTAATAGTGTAGGTCTTTTTCTGGGCTTTATATTCTGTTCCTTTGATCTATTTGCCTTTCTTTCACCAAAACCACAGTGTCTTGATCATTGTATCATTATAGTAGGTCTTGAAGTCAGTTAGTATCAGTCCTCCAAGTTTGTTCTTCTTCAGTGGTGTGTTGGTTGTTCTGGGTCTTTTGCCTCTCCATCTAAATTTTAAGCAACTGGATTTTATATTCCCAAATGAATGTGGTTTTATTTGAAATAATCTCAAGATGTTTAAGGAATACAATTGACACCCTTGTAGTCACACTTTTTAAAACTCAATTTAAATTAAACTACATATTGATAGAACTTCTATCTCAAGAACAACTTCCATTAGGAAGACTATTGCAAAGTATAAAATGAAGATGTTAAAAATAAATGCAAAATTAATATAAAATGCAACATTTTTATAAGTATAAACTAGTGAAATTAATTTATTCCTTAAATTTTGACTTGGATTTTAATTCCAAAAGAAGCATTCTATATAAATATCATTTTAGATTTTAAAAATTAGAAATAAACTGAATGCTGGGGAAGGCACCGACATTCCTAGTGGCCATCTCCCAGCCCTGGTCTAAACCTCTTCCTTCCAGCCCTCTCTATTGTGTGTAGATGTTTTAATGTTTCCATTCCACAGCCTGTGGTTAAGAAGTTAGATCTAAATGAGCTGGCTGATCTTAACTTAAACCCAGACACCTGGAATTAACAGCCTTATGGTTTATCAGGGTCAGAACTCTTAGGGGCAGGACCTCTTCCCCCGGGTTGTATAAATACCGTGTCCTCCGGTAAACAAGAATTTGTCTCTCTTCTCCAACGCTAAGTGGGAGTGCGGAGCTGCCATTCCTCACCATCACCAGTGTAGTTGGCCCTCCCCTGGAGACCAGTAAGTATGGGATCTCACTTCTGCTCTTTTGGACCTTTTGTGCTGGGTCAGTGAAAAGGTGGTCCTTCACTGAAAGTTTTTGTCGTCCTTGAGCCTGTTTCCGGAGACTTACTGTATAACAACTTGCTCCACACTCAAGTTACCCTAGATGAAAAAATAAAATGTATAGAAGTTCACTCATGCAACCATATGCATATCATGCCACTCATGCACACAGAACAACCATCCCCACACACAGCAGGGCGAAGTGGAGGCGAGTGGATATATAAATATACATAGCCACCTCATAGAACGTAAAAAGAAGGGGTGAGAAATGCAGGAAGGACCCCTGAGACACCACAGGTACAAAGTCGTTGTGCCCTGGCATTTTATTTCTCAGACATTCTCTTTGAGTTGTGGCACCTCATCTACATCATTCTCCGAAAACTGGGTATCTTTTCTCCACGATCTCATCAGGGTGTGTGTTCCAACAAAACTCATGATTGCTTTTTCTCTCAAGTTTAATGCTATTAGAAATTGACTACTTTCTCAATCAGCAAACCAAATTCCAAGAAGAGAACATCTGCCTGGCCAAGATGGGATTTATCCTCTCAAATTTCAGCTAACTCTTGCCAGGGAATGCCTCACAGGCATGGTAACAGTGTGTCTATAAGAGCCCACTTCTTAAAAAAGATGGGTTCTTTCTAAACTATTAAACATAGTTAAAATAATTTTCTCACCTCTTTGCAGTATACAGTGTAAATGTAAATTGAAATAAGTAAATAAAGAATGGATTTAAGTCAACTATTTAGAATAAGTAGAGGAAAAGGCAATTATCTCAGAGTGAATAAAAATTTCAGTGGGAACTCTAAAGATGTTGGAAAAAATTGAGAGTGGAATATGTTATATACATAAAAAGGACAAATAAATGGCTACTGTTTAACTCCATTACTTATTGAGAATGTGCTCAACACATTTTTCTCTGAGGCATGAAATTATATTAGATTTTATTACTTACAAATTTATTTGTTTCCTATATTGTCCTTTAATTAGGAAATTATAGATGCCCAAATGCATTTTAAAGTAGTATAAAATCAAGGCCCACTTACTTGGGCTCTATCTTCTCTGTTACACTCTTGGTAAGAAAACAAATAAAATTCATGTAAATAAAATCTCTACTGTATGTCTCTACCAGTAAAATATGAGAGCTGTTTTTCATTTCATGTTTTGATTAATATTTATTTCCTTACAGCTTATTTTATTTTATGAATTTCAGCAGGAAATGTAAACAAAGTTTAAATCTGGAAATTCAAATTACAACAATTCATTAATATAAAACTTCTCTTCAGTGAATGGAACTTGTGAATTATCTTAGCATTACTCATATCTTAAAGAAGATATTGACATTTTAATGAATATTCTAATTGATTTCTCCAAGAATTTGCATTTAAAGCTGTTTCTTTTCTGGCAATAAATTATTTCTTTTGGTAATTAAAGAAATATTTCAAATGTGTACTATTCTTTTAAAAGCTTTGTTTATAAAAATTAATACATTTTCCTTAAAGAAAGAAAAAAAGAATATTCAAACAATTGATAGTGAATTTGAAATCATGTTGACAGAAAATTCTATTGTAGGTATATCATATATATACCATTTCAACTCAAATTGTCTTCAAAGTGGCCTTTAAGTGCAATTGCAACATAATATACATATAAATATGCACATAATTAATTAATTACTCAATCTGGGTTGTTGTCTGACATTAGAGTGTATAAAACCTCCTCAGGTTTTTGAACATGCAACCAAATATGAGAATCACTTTCATTTGGAGTTCTCAACTGAATAAAATGCATACATTCAATATGAAATTTTAGAGTTCTATCTTTTTAAAGCTTTTACTCCAAATTTCCAAGACAATTTTATCATTCACATATAAAGCAAAGAGAAACATTTTTACTGTTTTCCTTAATAACAGCTTTGTTAGATATAATTCACATGCCATAATTCATCCTTTCAAAGTGTACAATTCAGTGTTTTTAATATATTCACCACTATCTAATTTCAGAACAGATTCATTGCCCCCCCACAAAAGAACCTACACATCATAGCAGTCAGTCTTTTTTTTCCTGTACCATAAGCTTCTGCCAACCATTAATCTACTCACTGTTTCTATAGATTTGTCCATTCTGGACATTTCCCAGAAATGGAACCATATGTGGCTGAATAATATTAGATTATGTTAGATTGAATGAATATGCCACCTTTTCTTTATCCATTCATCCTTTGATTGCTATTTGGATGTTTTTACTTTGCTATTATGAACCATGCTGCTAAGAACATTATAAATAGGCTTTGTGTGGGTGTTTTTGCTTATATACCTAGGAGTGGAATTATGTCATTTGGTAACTCTATGTTTAACTTTTGAGGAACCATCAAACTATTTTCCAGCATAGCTGCACCATTTTATAACATTAGCAATGGATGAGGGTTCCAATGCCTCTACATCCACCCTAATACTTTTTTTTTTCTTTTTTCTTTTAACTATTCTAGTGAGTGCGAAGTTTAATCGCATTATAGTTTGCTTGGCATTTTTCTAATAACTCATGATTTTGAGCATCTTTTTGGTGCTTTTTGATCATTTTTATGCCTTCTTTAGGGAAATGTATTCTTAAATCCTTTGCCCATTTTTAATTGGTTTACTTGTCTTTTTATTTTGGAGTTGTAAGAATTCTTCTGTAGTCTGAATACAAGTTCCTTATCAGATATATGATTTCCAAATATCTCCTCCCATTCCTGCGTTGTCTTTTCACTTTCTTGATAATGTCCTTTCAACTGAAAACATTTTAATTTTTATGAAGTCCAATTTATTGTTTTTGTTTGTCATATGTATTTTTGTGTTATATCTCAAAATGCATTGCCTAATCCAAAGTAACAAAGATTTACTCTTATGTTTTCTAGTTTTAATTTTCTAGTACATATTTGAAAGTTGTCTTGCAATTAATTCAAAATTTAAATTATTCCATATTTTTCTTGTTTTTTGAATTAATTTATTATTTATAAGCACTATCTCTATAACCCCTTGCATTGAGAAACTATCTTATAACTTGGTTTCACATTAACTTCTGTGTTCCTGATAGAGCGATACTATTGTCCAGAGCCCGACTCTTCCCTTATTCCTACTTCTTTGTGTCCACTTAGTCTATCCAAAATATATGCTGTAATTATTTCCTTTTATTTCACTCCTATGACCACCACTCCTCTCTAATCCCTAATATTCCAGTGTTACCTTTTTCCTCAAATACCTACTAAAAACCTGATGATCCGCTTTAACTCATCCCGTGTAGATATTGCCTATTGTTTAATTTTTTAATTTATGGAGAAACAGAATTTTGCCTAATCTTAAATTATCTGTCCCCAGATTTACTAGTTACACCAGTGGTTGTTAAATGTGGCTACACTTTTTTTTTAAAAATTCTTCATCAAGAAGATGGAGATGAACTCCCTTCCCCTTAGTTGTAGGCCAGACTGAGTGGCTCACTTCCAAATAATAAAGTATGGAAAGGGAAAAATTAACTATACAGTGGAGAAACACAGAAAGCATGATTTTAGCATGTGATCAAGGTTAACTTCAGCAGTGATACATCATGTTGTCTCATATGTGTACCACCTCTCTAGTATTTTTTTCCCCAAACTCCACAACCTCAGTATATTTACAAAACGTTATTAGAGAAACCCAAATTCAGTGAAATATCTATGAAATACCTAACCAATTGTCTCCAAAAGTGACAAGGCCATTGAAAAAAAAAAGGAAAGAAAGAAAGAAAGAGAGGGAGGGAGGAAGGAAGGAAGGAAGGAAGGAAGGAAGGAAGGAAGGAAGGAAGATTGAAACTATTGCAAACTGAAGGAGACCAAGGAAACATAATGACTAAATGTGAGGTGATATACTCATTTGGATACAGAAACGGAATGAAGACAGTAAGGGGAAAACTGGTGAAATATACATAAAGTCTGTAGATTAGCTAATAGTATTGTACTGAGGTTAATTTCTTCTTTTTATATTTATAACTTTCTTGTATAATCTATTTACAGTAGATAAAACTGGGTGAAGGATGAACAGTAACACTTTGGTAAATTTAATTTCACTTAAAGATAAAAAATGAGAGATGAGTAAATTCATATTCATGGGTGGGTACCCTCAGAATTGTAAAGATTTAACTTTTTCCTCAAGTATATTATAAATGTAAAGAAGTTACATTAAAAAAGTAATAATAATAGGGTTTGTGGTTGAATTTGAAAAACTGATTCTAAAAATTATATGAAATAATAAAGCCTAAGTCTTTGTTGAAAAAATTATGTAAATATATATCATAAGAGCATAAAGCTATAATAATCAAGACATAAGGGTAAATTACAGGAAGGAATAATTGCATGTGAGTTGGTCCCTGCTAACCAATCCAACTTTAGCTTGTGCCATTGTTCTTTATGTTCCCTATACTCCTAAAACAATGATCTTAGAACCGGCCAGTGTTCTTTCAAAAAATCTTTCTTATTCTTGGAATAATCCCCATTTCCCATGGTATTATCCAACTCACATTCTGGTGTCAAGTAAATACCGATTTCTTAGGTCTTTTTATAATATCTCTGACTACATCAGGACTGACAATGTATTTTATAAAATGTAATAATTCCTTTGCAATGCTTACCAAAATAGCAATTTTGTATGTTTTCGTATAATTATTTTCTAATAATATGCCTCTGCCATTAATTGAGTGTCCTTAGGAGGTGGCACATGCCTATGTTATCCACATTTTTATATAGTTGAATGAATGAATGAAAAATAGCTGATTATTTCCCCATATATAGAAGTAAATCATAACTTAAGTTTTATTTACAATTTAGATAACTGGCTCTATTTATAAGTTTAAATATGGTGGAAATATATTCACAATCTAAGAATAGTCATTTCAAAGCTGTCTATAATATTAATGCCTCTAAGTGACATTTTTCTTTGTCATTTCTCATTTTATCTACATATAGATCTTAGAAAAGAATGTCATCAAAATAGAAAAATTAATTGAGGTTAGGTGATACCAGTTCATATGTTCTTAAGCTAGGTTTCTGAAACTAGTTTCTACAGAGGCTATTCTGTTCCTGAGCTGTCTCCTTGTTAACAGACAGTCATTTTAATGACTGAATTTTTCACAGCAACTCTTAAGTAAAAATTGGCTCCCTAAAAGTTTTCATATTTTATTTCTTTCAAAAATACAGAAAAGGAAGATTATAATTACATTTTAACAGCATATAGGCATGCATTTAAAAGAATCGTAATGTACCATATAGTTAAGGAATACATGAACTTTTCATCTCTGTATGCATTTCAGTAAATTCTTTATTGAAATATAATATTTATACAGAAAAATGTGCAATGTATAAGTAAACAGTGTGGTGTCTATTGTAAATAGGACCTTTTGATGCGGTTACTACAGATAATGTGTGGCCCAAATTAATCTGGATGGGTCTTAATCTTATTACTGCAGACCTTATAAAAGAAAAGGTCACAGAGAGAGAAGACAAGAGGAGCATCCAGGAACTGGAAGTCAATGTAACCCAGAAGAGGAAGGCGAGCACACTGCCATGTGTATTACCCTGTGAAAGAAAAGCAGAGGAACACGGATTGCCAGGAGCCAGCTCTAGAATGTCACAGTCTTTGGGGAGAAAACATCACCTGGCTGACACCTCTATTTGGAACTTTTCCTGGCCTCAAAACTGTGAGCCAATAAATTCCTGTGGTTTAAGCCAACCTACTGTATAGTATTTGTTTTAGCAGCCAGGAAACCAATACACATAGCTAAGTGCATTTTCATAAGGTAGAATCACCAGTGTAACAAACACCCAAATAAGAAATGAATCTACTACCCTCATGCCTTCTCCAAGTCACTAACATCTCTCCAGGTAACCACCATCCTTTTAATTCCGCTTATTTAGTATATGGTTTTCAGACTTTATATAAATGAAATTATACATTATGTATTTTTTAGTCTTGCTTCATTTGCAAGCATTTGCTCATGAATGTTTGTGAATCCATCCACTTTGTTGCACAAAGCAAAGGTTTATACAGCATTCCAATAGATAAGTATACTATAGCTTTTACTGATGGATATTTTGGTTGTTTCCATTTTTTTTTTCTAATTTGGAATAAATGCTATTATTAGCATTCTTGTACATGTGTTTTGGTGTAAATATGTGCTTTAATTGGATTCACACCTATGTTCATTATTAGCAAATTCTGCCACTAGTTTTCCCAAGTGGTGATTCAGTTTCCATTTGGCTCTCTTAGACGCTCACCTCTGAAACACAGCCACATTGCTTTGAAAAAGCTAAGAAGCTACAAGGAAAGGTCCTGTGTAAGTGTTCTGGCCACAGCCTCAGTTGAGGTTTCAGCTGATAGCTTGCCTCAATCACCCAACATGTGAGTCAGAAAGCCTTCAGATGAATTTACCTCCCTATTGTCAAACCAACCCAGCAGATGCCAAGGGGAGAAGAGACCAAGACCTGCCCCATTTGCAGATTTGTAAGCAAAAAAAAAAAAAGGTTGCCATTGTTT